>BMAU01015276.1:0-131284 GCA_019973935.1 Trichonephila clavipes | reverse complement strand
TCGACCCAAGAAGGAAGCGAAGTACAATCGCGAAAATTTGCAAATAAGTACAGCGTAATGTGATACGTAAGTGATCAAAGTTTTGTGCCAATACGCATGCTCATACACGCCGAGGTGGTGCTACAATCAGGAAGAGGGTGCTATATAAGCCAGCGCAAATGCGAAGATTCATAAACGTGACGATTACCCGCCGATTGAAGGAAGACATTGATAAGCAAAACATGTGCCACGTAAAAGTGCTAGAAGACATTTCTTACAGTTAATCTAGTTTGAGAGAGGCGTGATCATCGGGATGAAAACTGCAGGCTGGTCGGCGCGCCGTGTTGCTGGCCAGGTGGATCGTTCGGAGTGTGCCGTTAGAAATTGTTGGGAGCAGTGGACACGAGAAGGTACTCACGCGCGGAAAACCGGGTCTGGAGCGACCAGGAAAATCACGAGGAGAGAGGATCGAAAGATCGTGTGGCAAGCACTTGTGGACCCCACAGTGACTCGTTCAACGATACGAGCAGATGTAGGCGTAGCAATTGTTTCACAAACAATTTACAGAGATCTTGTAGAAGCAAATCTTAAATCCAAGAGTTCTTTCCGTGCACTCCCTTTAACACCGGAACATCGGCAACTGCGTCTACAGTGGTGTCAAGCCAGATCAATGTGGAATGTCACAGATTGGCAAAAGGTTTTGTTTAGTGATGAATCCTGGTTTGTTTTGGGTACAGATGATAACCGTGCACGGGTGTGGAGGCACCCTGGTGAGCGGTACAATTCCCTCCACACTGTTCTACGTCACACTGCCCGCACAGTTGGTGTAATGGTCTGGGGAGCCATAGCTTATGATAGCCTGTCCACTTTAATTGTGTTGCGTGGAACCTTTACGGGTCATCGTTACGTTGACGATATTCTTCGACCCCATGTAGGACTTTTCCTAAAAGGTCTCCCAGGGGCGATTTTCCAGGAAGTTAATGCTCGTCCGCATACAGCAAGAGTTGCTCAAGACTTCCTACGTCATTTTCAGACTCTTTCTTGGCCGGCCCGCTCCCCCGATTTGTCCAATGTAGAGCACGTTTGGGATCAGCTAAAACGGCAGTTGCCATCGTGTCACTCTGTACATGATTTTGAGTTAGCTGTTCAAGATTTGTAGGCCCTGCTGCCTCAGGACAACATAAGGTGTCTAATCAACTCAATGCTGGACCGTGTGGTGGCATGTATTGCAGCTGGTGGTGGTCCACCGCGCTATTGAAGTTTCCCTTTATTTGTGTCGTTGCCCACCCTGTATTCATTTAATTGTCTTGTTTTTGAGATCAAGTGAATCCCTTATCTGTGTCATTATGTGTATTAAATTTCATTTCAATCCGATGCTTTCTTCTTGGGTCGCTATTTTCAATGTTCCTGAGTGTATTTAATTTGTGTAAAATTAATAATTTGACTGTATTATTACATTTAAATTGTTGTAATCAGTGTATTTAATTATGTGCTAAATTTATGTATATTGTGCTAATGATGATATTTGTAAGTTCTTGCATGGGAACTTGGCAAGGCCGGGCGGGATGTTTGCGCATGCGCGCCAACGTCATGCGCACAAATGCAAATATTCTTTCTTGTCGCGCTGTGCCGGCCGATGAGTGCTTTCTGTGGAACGAGATGGACGAGAAAATTTCTCTTTAATACTCAGACGTGAGCATTATTTTATGACTCTAATATTCGAAGCTCACAATAAAAAAGCTAATTAAAATTTTCTGTCCCTGTAAATAGCATATATATGTTGTGTGGTTGTATAAAAAAAGTGAAAAAGAAATAAGCATGGCTGGTCCGTCAATGAAACAAAAACAAACTAGAAATAAACATTTTGCTTATATAAAGTAAAGATTTCTCCAGAGAGTCTGAACTATGATTTTTAAAAAATTCACATTATTTTCAGAGGTACAACCAATTAAAATAAATATCGGCGGATTTTTTTCTTAAAATTTTTGCCCTCTGTTGTCATAAAACATAAATTGACAAAAGAGAGAGAGAGAAGCCTTTCCAACTAAGTAAAATGTAGAAATTTTTTTTCTAGTGTTGGTAAAATAACCTTTTCTGATTTAAAGAGCATTTTAAAGAAGATTGAACACTGGATATTAGACAGAAGTTATTTTGATAAAAGTATTGTTAAAATTTTATTTTTTTAAAGTTTAGTCTGAATGAGTTTTCGGTATAATTATAGGTATACTTTTAATTCAGTTTGTAATGTAAGTTCGATGTTTGTAATCAATAGTTATTATTGTGTTGTATATTTTTTAAGCCTAATGAAATTGACAGTATCAGAAATCAATTAATATGAGGTTTATCTACCTAAACATTTAGTTTAGTTGAAATGTAATAATAAAAAAAAAAGTCCTAAATTCTTTACTTATGTTAGATGAGAGCTATTTTCATTAAACTTAATAGAATATAGAATAGAATATAGAATAGAATATAGAATAGAATATAGAATAGAATATAGAATAGAATATAAAATAGAGAATATAGAATAGAATAGAGAATATAGAATAGAATAGAGAATATAGAATAGAATAGAGAATATAGAATAAAATTGAATAGAATATATTATTACAAAAATAATTCCCTCGGTTGCTATAGGCTCGGAGACTCACGAGCCCGGCTAAGGGCGATTTGCCAAAAGTAACTTTTGTTTTCTTTGTATTGACTGTAATTTCTGCTATCTCGTACTTATTATTATTAATTATAATTGAAGTTGTAAAAGTTAACTGTAATTGTAGTTATAGAAAATTCTAGAACTTTCCATGTGTGTATATAAGCTAAATAAACATTCAGTTCGTAGAATGACACCTTGAGTTGTGATAATTTCACTTAAGCATATTAATTTAATCAACGCAATAATGTATATATGCATATATATTATGATACATTTATATATCCATATGTAAATCTCTCTCTATATATACATATCTTGTATATATTTTTTATGTTATACTACAGGTTTAAAATTATAACGTTTATAAAGGTAGAACAAAGCGTAGTTAGACTATGTTATATTTGTCCTCTTAGACGTTCCTTTTAGGAAATAAAGTCATGATTTTTCTCCTGAAATGATGCAATTTACTAAGCAAATTTTCCGTTTTTTATTTTCGCTTTTGATGTCAATTTAATCTTTATATTTACCGCACTTTTAATCTATAAACTCACCTTTTAATTTGTAAAAGTTACTTTTAATATTTTACTTAATTTTATTTTCAGTTTCCCATACAGTTTTTCTGGATTGTGTGAAATTAACGAACCATCTTTCAGATAGTATATACATTTGATCATCTCGAACAGGACTAAGGAAACTTTCTTTCATATACTTTTTTCGTATGTGTATTAGGGAACATATATGATAGTGAATAATTTACGAAGAGATCAGGAAGCTAGCATTATTGGATCATGGAGAAAAGGTTTACTCGCTGTACAGCGGGATGATACCGAAATTGATGACGTGCTTGCTTGACAGGTTAAGATCTAATATAAACTTTTTATCTTTTACTTTTTTTCATGTGATATGATAGAAGCATCTAAAAGAGTTATTCCATAAATACTTACTTTACGCCAAACTTTGTGACATTAGAAACAGCTTCATAACTTAGAAGTTCTCTCTTCACACTCATATTGCTAAACATTTATTTGAACTATGTTTTTTTTGTTATCTCAAACAATTTGTTCCTTAAGATGAATATAAAAAAAGAGTTTGATACATATTCATTATTTCCAACTATTATACATATGTGTCACTGTTAAAGTTCGAAAGCCAATCATGTGTATATTACCTAGCTAATCTTCATACCGGTATAGCAATCACAAACATGCTAAAAGAAATTATAGTTTGCTGAATTCTATGGCAGATATAAAAATACATACATTAAATTATGTCAATTTCCTTATGTGAAATAATATTTTAAACTGTTTGATTATTTGTATTGTAGTTCTTCAATTAAATAATAATAATTGAATCCATCATTTAATATGCTTGAGTATTCTATTGTATAAACTTCATCCTTTAGAAATCAAAACATTAAAAAACATTTACACTTATGTCCATAAATGAAGGATAATCCAAGTTCAGGCAAAGAGAGAGTCAGAAGCAAAACAAATGTGACTCATTTGTAAAGCCTTTTTTATTAAATAAAGAGTAAAGAGCTAAAAAGATGCTATTAGTTTAATATCATTTATAAAAATTTTGATTTTTGCTCCTTGAAGCAAATTACAAAAAAAAAAAAAAAAAAAAAAAAAAAAAAAAAAAAATACAAAACCAATATTATATGCTTGGCATGATGGTTAATACATAGCATGCCTCCCAGACGATACAATACAGTTCGTACAACGCCTAGTCATGCTGAATGTTAGATTGTCGATATGAACTTGGGGAATATTACACCATTCATTAAAGCAATGCTCTTCGAAGATCCGGTAGAAATGCAGGAAGTGGTTAATGGGCTGCAACTTGTCAGCCAAACATGTCCCACTGGTTCTCTACTGGATTCAAGTTCGGTGAGAATAACACATTCCAGTACTTCAGCGGTAACATGTGTACAAAACAGTCACTTGACTTAATTTACCATCATTTAAAAAATCTTTTTAATATTATCAGCAATTGAAGGAACTTGTTTATCTACTTTTCCAAAGTTTCCTTTTTGAAATTTTTGCTTTATTTCGTTTTTTCTCTGCTTTAATTAATATAAACATGTAAATCTTCTTATAAACTTACAATTCCTTAATTGTATCTTTCTACTTCCTTTTTAACTATTTCAACGATATATTGATAAAATATGCCCATTTCAAATTTTCTTGATATATAAATAAAAAAAAATGGCTTCTACTTCTGACAGCAATCAAGTTGCTACTTAAATGAAATGAAAATTTAATTAACATTAAACAAAATTAAAACAGCAGTAATCAATTGTTTCATAAAAAAGGTGTAAAAGCCGTAACGTGTTTCACTTTATTTTAGCTATAAATGTGTCTTAAAGTAATGGAAATATAAAATGATTTGTTCATATTCATTTTTTCTAAAGTGAAAATGTTTATATGAAAAATAAAAGTACGTTCTGGAATTCGTTACAAAAATGATCTTGACATTTTCATAAAATATGGCGTATTAGGGACAATCCCAAGTGTATAAAGTAGAACAAATAAGAAACTCTATTAAAAAATAAAGACTCTACAAGAAATTAATATTGAATATTAAGGGTATTGCTGCCAATTTTCAAAGAGACAACGTCCGATAATTATATCTCAGTACTTTCCTGAAGTTGAAGTTTGATATTTAATTAAAATCTAATATATATTATAAATGTGAAAGTTTGTGAAAATCTTTGTGGGTCTTTCACGCAAAAACAACTTAATGGATTTTAATGAAACTTTACAGTAATATAGCTTATACATCAGAATAACACATAGGCTATAATTTATACCATAAGTTATAATTTATAAAAATTTGTAAAAAGTGTCCAAAATATAACGCTATTTGTCAAGTAAGAAGGAAAAATTCTGCCATCTGCAAGCAAAAAAGCTGCAAAAAAGCCCACGTCAGCATATATCTATCTTTTGTTTGCGAAAAACTCTTTTTGTTTTGGCTACTTAAGGGGCTCGATTCTAATTAATTCCTGTCATCAGAATAATGCCTATTTTTTTATTTCAGAATAAAACTAAGTTTTGAAGTAAGAGGTTGTTATAAATGTCTCTTTATTTTAATGTTTTTTTTATGATTTTATTATGCACATTTGGTAATAAGAAGTTGATCTATTTTCATAACTACTTTTATCGCTTCTGGAACTTAAAGTAAATAAACTTTCTCTTTCACACTACATCATTTGGACAAACTTTCATAATTTTTTTGTGGTTAGTAGTTAATTATAACGCTGTAATTTTAATTGAATATGCAGATATTGCAATTTTAAGTATAAAACTAATTATAACTACTGTACTGTATTTTTTGCAGTGAGTGAGTGAATATTAACTTCGCACACTGTTCAGCTACACGAGGGCTTTTGGAGATGGACCATGTAATTTTGAACAATGGTCAAGTGACAGGAACGACACTTGAGCTGGCACCCCCTTCTCCTAACTACCACACCACACCAACTTAGAAGGAATATTCTACCAATACTTAGCTTTAATATTCTTTGAAATCCACTCTTCCAAAATATATGACAGCACGGGTTCTATGATGAGTATTTTAGTGGGGAAGGCGAAATGTTTTGAAGCAGATATTGCGTTTTCAGCGGATTGCAAAGATTATTATTTTTGTCGCAAAAAAATAGTTAATGTCAAAATTTAAGTGTCTTATGGTTTTTTCTGCTAATGAAGACCTTGGAAAATGATTTGACTACTTATTTTAAGTGAACGGTGTACATAATTAATTTTACAGCGGAATATCTTTAATTAATTTATTAGCTCTAAAGGATTAAATTTTCCAAAGTACAGTATTTTGTTTATGTATATCACTTAATTTGTACATGTAGAGATCCAAAAAAATTGTATGAAAAAAACTGCAGTAAATCCTAATGCGGTTGGATAAAGTATTAACGTGCATCGCGCCCCTACACGGCGGGTCTTACAAAGCTCTAATAAAGCTCGAGCTACGAAAGTAGCTAGGCATTTGCCAACTTGACTCTATCGTTAACATTTCGCTATGTTTTTCATTGAATCACCATTATAATTTAAGAAACGGCGTTGCTTGCGAATATTGCAATTTTAAAATAAAATAAATACAACAGAAAGTAATATTAATGTATTACACTTTCAGATATAAATTATTTACACTACTTTAAGCGTTCATTACGCAAAACCTTTAAAAATGTGTTTCTTTTGCTGAGCAGAGATGAGCTTAGGAATGTTTTTATAAAAATCGACCATCAAGAGTGTTACGAGGAATTATAAATTTAAAAAATCCTTTTTATCGGCTATTAGATCTACATAGTTAAAATTTAACAAAAGTGTTTTTTTTCTTTCTTTTTTTGTTTAGCTGAGATATGCAAAAAGCCTTTTTTGTTTAATTTTCAATTCACATAAAATTAACTCATGAAAAACTATTTTTTCCTTCAATCTGTGTTTTAATTTTTCATTTCACCCGTGCGAAGAACGGGTATACCAGCTACTATTATATATATATATATATATATATATATATATATATATATATATATATATATATATATATATATATATATAGTCTAATTCTCCACAGACAAGAGATAAACAATCACCAATCACATTCGAAAAAAACACAGATACAGTAAAGAGAACATACAATGAAGGACACTAGATTAAAAATTATAAAATGGATGCATCAGTATTATAAACATTGCTGACATAGGACAGGTAATATATATAAATTATATAAAAGTGGGGTTGAACATGTTTTTTTGGCCGGCCAACCTTCCCCCTTTATGCAAATAATACTGAGAAAAAACCTATTGAAAGTAATGGATATTAATATCTAAATCCATTACAAAATAGAAGTAACTTACCTAAAAATTGCACTTGAAAATGCAGAGCCCACGCTAAATCTGAGTGCAATAAATAAGTTATTGCCAGATTCTGGACCCTAATGCAGATTCAAAGCATGAGAATGGCTGAAATGTAGCACTTAACAAAAGTATAAAAAGAATAGAAAACAAAAATTAATAAAAGAGTTACGAAAAACCATAAATTTAGACACAGAAGAGTATATATGAATTAAATAATAATAATTAATTTTAACTAATAATAGTAGAATATGGAGGTAACTATAACTATGAAATGTGTAAATTTATAGTATTAAACTAGAATTAATCTAAGAATTTTTAGAATAGCTTTATTCATATAACTATTAATAAAATGAATTGGGTATTTCTGATTTAAGCAATATTTAGTAAAATGTTTATAGTTATTTATTAATTCTGATTTTTTTGACACTAGAAATTTATTGCTTTGTATATCATTAAGAATAATATTTCTAAATATAGAAATATGTACATTACTCTCCCAATGCGGAACTTTTATTATATTGAAATTAAAATCTTTTTTATTATAAATATTATAAACTTTTACATCATCTATTAATTTGATATCTATGTCAAGAAAATTTGCTTCATTGTTGTTACCATTTGTCTGTATTATATTAAGATATTGTGGATAAAAATTAGTATTAGGTATAAAATTGTCTTGTTTGTCAAAAATGATTATGTCATCTATATAACGATAACTATAATATTTAGAATTATTAACATAACTACTTTCAAAATAATGTAAGTATAAATTGGCAAGGCAGTTGCTGGTAGGGCCACCTTGTGGCAAGCCTTTAATCTGCAGATAATAGTTACCCTTATGAAATATATAGCTCTCTTTAAGTACAAACCTAAGTAGTGAACTAAATCTATCATAATTAACATTATTAAATAAATTATCTTTATGCAAATTTACAAGTATATTAATCATATCATCAATATCAAAAGAGTTAAAAAGATCTTCAAAATCTAAACTATAGATTGAATAAATCTTTTTATCTTTCATTTTTTCAATAAGAGATTTACTATTTTTAAGTATGGTTGTGGATTTAAGATTATTTAATGTATCATGTAAAATTTCTCATGGAGAATTTTGCCAGTTTTGCTGATATATGTATTAAATCCATTTGAAACTGTCCTAAATTTTACTGGGTCTTTATGAAATTTGGGAGTAAGAAATATATGAGGAAATTTAAAACTATTATTAATTTGAATTTTTAATTGTTTATGAAAAGCCAAAATTCGATTATTTCTCTATCAGAAAATGCTGATTTAATAAATGCTGTATTAGTATCAAAATAACTGTTGATCATTAAATTATAATAGTATTTACATATAAAGGCAAAATTACCTGGCACTTTATCAACATAAACTATAATGAAATTATTTTGTAATTTTTCAATCTGATTTTTAATATCATTAAAAATATTTTATTATCTGTACCAAAGTTATATTTATTAATCTGCTGCGTAATATTTCCTTTGAATTCTGTGAATGCCTCTATAGGCATACTATATTTAATAGCTATTTTGTATATAAATTGCTCAATATCCTTATATAACTGTTTTTTATAATTTTATTATTATTCGAAATCATTAATCTAAAACCAGTACCTTTATGCATTATGTTTCTAAGATTGTTGTCTTTTACAATATTGAGGTCACCAGTAACAACGTGCTTGTGATGTTTATCTATGAATTCTTTAAAGTCTTTACATTTACATATTAAGTTTTTTTGTTTTATAGGCACATTATAGTTAAAAACTGATCTACCTATTTTTTATTGCATTTAAAAGCTTTTTTAATATTAATATTTTGTATTGAGAAAGATGACATGTGATTTTTAAAAATACCAGAAAAAATTAATATCATCATATGATTTATTCATATATAAAAGTGTACAATATTCTATTTGGTGATCTTTATTTACATTAACTTTTATTTTATGTTTATGCTTCAAAAATTTGTGAATGTACTTTATAATATGCAAATCATGGCAATCTTAAATTTTATTTGAAATTAGTACATCTTCTGTAACACATAATTCTGTCTTATTGAGTCCGAACATAAAAGATTTAATATGTTTTATGTTAAAATCGTTATCAAAGTTATTACAAATATCTATAATACTATCTGTAAGTACATTATTGTCTCTACTTAATCTTTTAGTTCTACCCCCTCTAGTTTTTCTTTTATTAATTATTTTATTAATCCCATTATTGTAATAATAATCTTGAGAATTTTGTTTAATTGCATTGAGAATATTTTTCCCTTGGTATAATACATTTAGTCCATAAGGATAAACTGCATTATAATATTTAATATAGTAATTTTCCAACCATAATCTTTCTTTAATATCAGGAACAACTTTAATAATATTGAGTGAAACATTTTCAAAACCATGTGTACTAAAGTGTCTTATTTCTATTTTATTTGAATTTTTAATACTATTGAAGTATTTAGTATCTGTGTGACCTATGTTGATTAATTCTAATATTAATTTTATTAGATGTCTGTCCAATATATTTAAGTTGGCATTTATTACACGTCAATAAGTAAATACAATTATATGTTTTACAGAAGGTTAATTTAGAATACTCTTTGATTTGATCATTATGGATCATTTTACAAGTTTTACATCTTTTGTCCCCACATCTTTTGTATAAAGGAATTTTAATATTGCCAAATTTACCATTTTGAAGCTTATCTAGGTACCTATTACATTTATAAGCATTAGAGTTATTTGAAACATTATTGCATTGCAAAAAATCTTTTTTAGAATTCTTTAAGTATTCCTTATTCCAGAATACTCTAGTATTATATGAATTAAAAAGTCTCGTAGGATCTCTACAATGTCCTGCAATCAATTCTTTGTCACTATCTATCTACTGTGTTCGACATTTCTGTAGTATATACTGTTAATAAACAATCCTAACAGATTATAAAATACTACCATATATTAGAAAATTAATTGCTAAAAATATAAACTAACTAATTAGCCTACCAATATAGCAAAATAAAACGTTTTAATGGTTGCTTACTATCGATGCTACATATACCATTATAATGTACCACGGAGTAAAGACAGTGTATAAATACTGAGCCTAGTAGCCAGTCTCGAAATTTATAACTTTAAAATTATTCATATTTGTGAAGAATATTTTATTAAGTATCTAGAATTTAGAACTTAATATCTATAGCAAAAATATTCAGTATAGTTATCATCAAATAACATCAAAGATATATATCAGTAAAAATTGTACCTCCATGTTTACATAAATTTAAAATAATTTAGTAAACCTAGAAGCAATACTAACATAAATATTGTAGGAACATGTAAATATTGAAATATAAAATGTAATATAAAATAAAAAAAAATTTTGAAAAATATTGAAAATTAGAAAATTGAAATATAAAACTGGAATAACACAAAATTTTTGGAATAGTATTGACTATACACATAACTTAGAAAAATATATTTACAAATTGAAATAAAATATATACATAACATAGAAAGAACATTTTACACCTATCATCATAAAAGTATAATAAAAACAATACACCAAAAGAAACATCAAATACATAAATCTTAAAAGCTACAATATTACTACCCCAACAGTAATAAAAGTATCAATATTCTAATTTCCCATTCATAACCCACAAAAGCATATAAACAAATAATTAATAAAAACTAAATTAATAAATACCTTTTTAAAGTGCATTAATGACATTTTAAAAATAAAAACAAAAATCTGGAATTATTTATAGAAAAGAGAAAAAATAAGAGAATTATAATGAAAAAATAGTCAAAAATTTAACCTGTAAGATAAAAATATTTGACTATAAGCATTAGCTATATAATTACAGGATCTTAAAAAGACCTAAATTTCATATGTCAAAATTATAACATACATTGGTGCAATGCAGCCACAAAATATGTGAGAATATATAGTCTAATTCTTTACAGACAAGAGATAAACATTCACCAATCACATTTGGAAAAAAAACACAGAGATAGTAAAGAGAACATACAATGAAGGACACTAGATTAAAAATTATAAAATGGATTCTGCAGTAATATAAACATTGCTGACTTAGGACAGCTAATATATAAATTATATAAAAGTGAGGTTGAACATGTTTTTTGACCAGCCAACCTTCCCCCTTTATGCAAATAATACTGAACAAAAACCTATTGAAAGTAATGGATAGGATTATCTAAATCCATTACAAAATAGAGGTAACTTACCTAAAAATTGCACTTGAAAATGCAGAGCCCGCGCTAAATCTGAGTGCAATAAATAAGTTATTGCCATATTCTGGACCCTAATGCAGATTCAAAGCATGAGAATGGCTGAAATGTAGCACTTAAAAAAAGTATAAAAAGAATAGAAAACAAAAATTAATAAAAGAGTTACGAAAAACCATAAATTTAGAGACAGAAGAGTATATATGAATTAAATAATAATAATTAATTTTAACTAATAATAGTAGAATATGGAGGTAACTATAGCTATGAAATGTGTAAATTTATAGTATTAAACTAGAATTATTCTAAGAATTTTTAGAATAGCTTTATTCATATAACTATTAATAAAATGAATTGGGTATTTCTGATTTAAGCAATATTTAGTAAAATGTTTATAGTTATTTATTATTTCTCATTTTTTTGACACTAGAAATTTATTGCGTTGTATATCATTAATAATAATATTTCTAAATTTAGAAATATGTACATTACTCTCCCAATGCGGAACTTTTATTATATTGAAATTAAAATCTTTTTATTATAAATATTATAAACTTTTACATCATCTATTAATTTGATATCTATGTCAAGAAAATTTGCTTCATTGTTGTTACCATTTGTCTGTATTATATTAAGATATTGTGGATAAAAATTAGTATTAGGTATAAAATTGACTTGCTTGCCAATATATATATATATACTTTTCTGTCGGATAAGTTTACAGTAGCTTGTTTTTAAATTTAAAATGAGAAAACCTAAATGTTTATAGCAAGGTACTTCAATTCATATGTAATAAACGGGCCCTTCCGCGTTTTGGTGTTTGGGTGGTTGGAAGAAAGACCAGCTATAATGCGAACAATTATAATTTAAAACTCTTTAACTTAATTGAAACAAACCAGAGTAGGAAATGCGCACTTCTGTTAAATATAGAAGCAATTACAAGGTAGAAAAGATACTTAATAATTGATAAAAATCTAGTTAACTTACACTTATAGGACTCTTTGTTTATCTACGGTCTAAAATACCGTAATTCCGTTCTCAGCTATTCGACATATGGATGTTAGTTTTTATTTATAACTTCCTGACTAAATTGTGAATTAGCAATCTTTAATTATTTAGTAATTAATCGTCGAACCACCCTCGACTAGCTCTCAACTACTTTCGACTAACCACTAACCTCTAACACACACACACTTCTCTCTTTATCATCTAACCTCTCTCTTCTAAGCACTAGTACCTAAAAGCAAATGCTTAAATATAAGTCTTCATACACATGAACCATGTCTTCTTCGGGAGAAAGTTTTCCATGTAAAAGCTGTTACAATGTAAGCATTTTTCCCAAGAGTATTAGTAAAGGCTCGCGCATAGACCCATTATACATAAATATTTGATTAAAAAATTCTTTTGCGTATTCCTAAATAATTTAATTAATTTTGTATTAATTAAAAATTCATTTTGGTTTTAACTTATTTCAAACAAGGAATTTATACAATACTTATGGAAAATTATTTTATTTTGATTTCTAAAAAATATTCCAGCACTTTGGATATCATTTTAAATACATTTAACATTCTTGGATTATCAGATTAAAAAGAAAAGTTAGAATTGACTCACACAATGTTATTGTAATATATCATGTAACATTAAGCAAGCCTTACATCAAAAACTTCCAGGTTATTACGCTGTTTATTGTTAACTTCGAAAGGCGTTTGAATTACGTAAAAGTAGAGCTTAAAGGGAAGCGTTTCAACCGTTATTGACGATAAACTGCGATACATTGAAACTGAAATATTTTTAAACAATTTTATGAGTTTTCCAGTATCTGATACTTTGGAATTTCCTGGTTTCTTCGTCTCAATGTAGAGGGTGAGAATATACAATTTTAATATATTTCGAAATATATTTGATGGTTTTTTTATTGGCAAACGAAATAAAACAGCGTTCGTATTCTTTTTAATAAAAAAAAGAGACCCATTAAATGTTGAACAGATTGCAACCACAGCCTTTTTAACTTCTTTATAGTTGATAGCTTTTTTATTTTTTGAAAATAAATTCTCTTATCCATAAAATTTACTTCCGGTTTATTATAAATGGGAATTTGATGGTTCTGTAAAATGCATTTTATTTCACTTCCTTACTTGCCGTTGTAAGAGTTTCGAATTTATTGAGCGGCCTTTTACATCAAGCAATAGAAATTATAACATTCAACATGTTTTTTTTCTTTGACATCAGGAGGATTGATTTTAAATTCTTTTTCGCGCATGAATAGAAAACTCGTAATTCAACTTCAAGTTACATAATTTTCCAACTTTATTTAACGACGGATTTTCAATGAAATTACGGATATTATTTCTTATGAAACAGATTAATTCATTCCAGAAATCGTTTGTCTCATATAGACTGGATGTGTTTTTATATTATTTAAACTGACCGGAAACGTATTTGTTTAAATAATATCGGATTACTCTTCTTTCAATTGTTTAATGATAAAATTATAGGAAGTTAAATTCTTAACAAAAAGTAATCGTGAACCGAGATTGTTTTCCTCATTTCACTTAAACGTTGAATATGTTTTACTTTTTCACTGGTATCTAGAGACATTTAAGGTATCTGCTTACGTTTCTGAATCACTATTTGAATGAAATCCAAATATTGTTTTATGTTTGTCATTTTGTGCTAGGAAAAAAATCGATCATCCAGAAAGAAGAAAAATATATATAAGACAAAGAACTCGGAAGGTTTATGCTGTATAAAAGTGGTGAAATTCAAATATAAGATATTAAGTATTATTTTAGTAAAATAATAATCACACAAAATTTTAAAATCCCTTTATGAAGAGAGAGAGAGCGTATTTTTTTTCTTTTCATACACAGTACAGTCATATTAATGTGACCACTGTCAAAAGCCAGAATAACCATCTTTCGCAGAGGGGAAAATAGTCATTTAGGATCCTCAAGGTATTCACTAGGATGTTGAACCATGCCGACTTTATTGCAGCACTAGATTACGCGCGTGAGGATCCATGGCGCGAACAACCCGATCGAGATGGTTCCATAGATTATTGATTGGGTTAAAGTCAGGTGAGTTTTCTGGACACGGAAGAACGATAAACTGATCCTGGTGCTCTTTGAACCACGCACGTACGCTGTCAGTTGCATGGCACTCCGCAATGTCCTGCTGGTAGATGCCACCATCCTGAGAAAAAACAATGTGCATAAAGGGGTAGACATGGTCTGAAAGGACAGATGCGTACTTCTATTGATCCATCGTGCTTTCCACAATGATGAATAAACACAGAAAATTTAAGGAAAACATTCCACAGACCATAATGCTCCCGCCTCCAGCCTGAACCTTGCCAGCAATTGTTGCAGGGTGTTTGCTTTTAGACGTTTCATGCCGTATTAGCCACCAACCATCCGTCCGATGGAGTATAAAACATGATTAATCAGAAAACTCTACCTGTCGCCTCTCATTGGATGCCCAGTTGCGGTACCTGTGTAAAAATTCCAGTCTTCGTTGCTGATGAACAACAGTCAGCATATGTGCATGAACCAGGCGCCTGCTTCGGAGAACCAGACGCAACAACGATCGCTGAACAGTAGTTTGGAAGACACTGTTGGTAGCCCCTTGGTTCATCTGGGTGGTATGTTGCTTAACGGTAGCATGTCTAGTCTCCCGAACTCACCTCTGCAGCCGTCAGTCACCTCTATCACCTATGGCCCGTGGTACACCACATTTGCCACGTCACTGATTTTGGACGGTCCCATTTTGCCATGCACGGTATACTTTAACTACGGCGACGCACGAACAGTCCACAAACTTAGCCGTTGAGGAAATGCTTCCAACCTTTTCCCGAAAGCCAAAAATTGTGCCGTTTTGGACTTCGGATAACTCTTTACATGTTTGCATTACGCCAACGACTGTAGTGTTTTCCGAAGCCCTCACACACCCTTTATAAAAGCTCAATAGCACTGCGATGCCAGCATCCTTCTGTGATTGGTTATTTAACGTCAAAATCGAAAGTACGTGGTGGTCACATTAATGTGACTGGACTGTGTATTTTATATACATGTTATTTAAAGCATGTTAAAGGCAAATTAAGGACTTAGCTATACCATGAATTGTGTTTTTTTAATGTATTTTTATCAGTTTATTGTTACAAACACCATGCACTTCCTAAAAGTTTTAACAAGAAAATGCGCAATGAGCCTTATATTTTTCGTAATTGTAAATATACTTTTGATTTTAGTTCATTTTCTTTATTATTTTGTGAAACATGTTGGGAAAAATAATTTAAATATATGGGCTTTGAATTCTATGTAGAGGTGTTCGAAATTCGGTATAATTTTCCTCAAATTGTAACTGCATTACTTCATTTTGATGGATTTAAATTATCATATAATTTACTGATTGGTGTTTTTCCTTAATTTGAGTTATAAGCACCAACAAAATAATACAAAGTTACTGATAGCATAGCATTTTAGGAAACTTGTCTCCGAACGTTTGCAGATACATAAAGACAAATTGCGCTATAAACCAAATAATTGTTTTAAGTTCTTAAATATTTTTACATTTATTCCACTGAGAAAGGTAATGCCACTCAATCTAAATTATAGTGAATGAAAGTTTATCTTTTTTTCAACTATGAAAAGTAACATTTTTTCACTTTCGACTAACGTAATTTCTGCAGAGTGCAATCACTGTTTGTTTTAATTAAGCAATAAAGCTTCTGGACTTTGTAATCGAGTTTTGATTCTAATTATTTCGATATTATACACTCTGCAGAATGGGAAGAAAATTAGTGCTTGCAAATTGCTTGCGGTTCACATGCATCTCTTCAATTAGCAGTGTCATTGTGAAACCTGTGTTGTAAATTTAGCTGTTATTCTTCAAATCTATTTTGACTTAAATGAGTTATGTTGTATTCAGAACCACTATTCTCTGTTAATTTATAAGTATAGTTTGGAGTGCTTACAGGAAAATAATTTTAATTACAACTAAATTAAATAAAATAACTGAAATAAATCATTTGAAAAAAACTTTTTCTCTCATGTATGAAATTTTCTAAAAATGAATGAACGTGAAAATGAATGAATGAGTCTCACATTTTCCTTCATATGTGTTATTTTTTTATAAAAATGGTTTATCTGGTGTAGATTTCTTCCTAAGACAAACTATGAAACAATAAAGTCTTTTACTTAGTTTGAAAGAAAATATTTTTAGCTTTTCTAGAGAAATATATAATTTGAGTAAAAGTCATAAAGAAATATATAATTTGAGTAAAAGTCATATATAATTTGAGTAAAAGTCAAAGAAATATATAATTTGAGTAAAAGTCATAAAGAAATATATAATTTGAGTAAAAGTCATAAAGAAATATATAAGTTGAGTAAAAGTCATAAAGAAATATATAATTTGAGTAAAAACAAAATGAGTCAAAACACATTGGTCTTTATCTAATAATACACTTTTATTCTAGAATTTTATTTAATATTGTTTCTAGCAGCAATACTTGATAAACACACTATTCGCTGGATTGAAAACACACCGCATAAATACACATGGAGTATCAGCAAATTATACAACAAATAAACAAAAAAAAAAGATATAAAAACATGGAAAAACAAAAGCATAAACTAAATCAGAAAGTCAATCAGATCTCAGTGCTTTTAACTGCTCTCTGGTCCTCCACTAGTTATTGTAGATGTTACCAGAGATCTTATTTGGTACTGAAATATGTTCCCAGTTACTATGCACATGAAAAAGCGAATATTTTTACTATTCATTTTATCATACTTTTACTAAATTACGATACGATTTAAAACGATTTTTTTACCTTTAAACAGGAAAAGCTCATCGTTAGGTATTTCATTAGGTAGTGCGAATTTAGCTTTGTAGAAAGTACAATTTTGTTTTTTATTATTTTATTTTGTTTTATTTTGCTATATATTAGGTTGGGGGAAAATAAATTTATTATTTTTGTATGGAAATCAAGACTTTATTTAACATGCTTCCAATTGTCTGATTTGGGTCGATATACACCGTTTTGTTGTATAATTTGTTACCATTTTAAAGTTAGATTCATAATGCCTTCCTCGTAGAAGTCTTGGCCCTTATTGGCGAAAAACTCTAGCATTCGATTTTCCCAATCTTCTCTTGGTTCCAATTTCTTATCACTCAAGAAGTGTTGCAATGCAAGAAAAAGGTGGTATCGCTTGGTGTCAGGTCTGGACTATATGGTGGATGCATTTAAACTTCCCAACTAAGCTCCCAGAGTTTATGGCGAGTTACTACTGAAGTATGTGCTCTGGTGTTGTCCTGATGGAACACAGCACCTCTTCTGTTGTCCAGTCCTGGCCAATCGCTAACTTCAAACGGTCCAGTTATTGACAGTAGAGATCTGAATTTAGTGTTTGGCCAGGCGGAAGCAACTCCAAATAAATGATTCCTCTCCAGTCCCACCAAACATACACTAGAACCTCCCTGGCTGTTAGTCCTGGTTTGGCCACCGTTTGAGCTGCTTCACCGCACTTTGACCTCGATCGTTTTCGCAGAATATTGTAGTATGTGACCTATTTCTCATCCACAGTCACTATCTGTTTAAGAAATGGGTCGATTTCATTCCAATTTTCCAAGACTTCTCAGATTGGAAATGGATCCATCATGTTTTTTGGTGTTAATTGGTGGGACACCCAAACATCGAGCTTCTTTTTGAATCCAACTTTGTGCAAATGGCTTAAATCTGTTTTTTCGTCAATATTTAGCTCCTAGGCGATGCTACGACTCTAACATGCCGGTCAGCTTTGATAATTTTTGTGATTTTATCAACATTCTCGACGACGAGCCTGCCTGTGCGAGGTGCATCTTTAACATCAAAATACCTGAACGGAATAGATGAAACCAAAATTGCACATAATTAGCTGTTACAATATCGGCATCATAAACACCATTCGCAATTTCAGCGACCTGGCTTGAATTTTCACCTTTATCAAAGAAAAACTGTAAAAGGGCGGGATTTTCTCTTTGTTGACTTCCATTTTAACACCCTGTAACTCACAAGTGAATGGACCAAACAAAAAAAAGCAAAATAATTTTTTTAGTGTGAAATGTGATCTTGACAACGACCATAAAGTTACAAATGCTTGATCGATACTTCACGAGATATCGACACTACAGCCATCTACCGAAAAAAAATAATGCATTTCTTTTTCCCCAAACTAATATATTATTTTACTTATATTTTGGCGGTTTCTGATATGTTGTTTCTTAAAATCCTATTTCATTCTTCCTTAGCACTGTATGAATTACAATCTGTCTCTTATGCTGTACGCACACACACACACACACACACACACACACACACACACACACACACACACACACACACACACACACACACACACACACACACACACACACACACACACACACACACACACACACACACACACACACACACACACACACACACACACACACACACACACACACACACACACACACACACACACACATATATATATATATGTAAATATATATACATATATATATATACATATATATAGGTATATATATACATACACATATATGTATACATATGTATACATATTATATATATATGTATATATTAAACTCAGTTTATTTCTTAATTTAAAAATATTTTATGATTAGTTTATTTTTAAAATATCTTATGTGCTTAGTTTAATTACAGAATAACTATCTGGAATACAATTATCCAAGTAAATTTATTTTAAATATATTTCTATTTCATATTAACTCTATATATTTTTTTTAACTTAGTTTTTATAGAAATTTAAAATATCTTATAATTAGTTTATTTTAAAAAATATCTTATATGCTTAGCTTAGTTGCAAAATAACTATCTAGGATGCGCCACTGTTTTTGATTTGTTTCTTGTATTGACATTCCCATTTTAGCACCATTTAGCGCAGGATTTCAACATGGAATGTTTGCTACTCTCTTATTTATGGTTTTCATTTTTACATGTTAGTTTTTTTATCCCAAATTTAATATAAAATTTTTCTTATTATTCCTCTCTATGAAAGAAACATTCAAGTTCTTGTTTCATGATTTCATTTTACTTTATTTTCAGGTTTATTATCCACGTGTGTTAGAAATAGTCTTAACTTTTCAACATGGCTCTGTTTTTTTCTAATGTCGAAATTTCTGCTGTACGGGAAAGATGTATAGATAAAGCATTGCTTAACCGTAAATCACTGGGCTAATTCAGCTACAGCTCTTGTAAACTTCTAATATATCCTTTTAAAATCTTATATGTCTAGTTTATCTTGCAACAATTTCGATTTTTTTTAGTTCTGATTATTGATTATTCATCTTTCTTTAGTAGAGAATTTTGAAAGTATGTATATATATATATATATATATATATATATATATATATATATATATATATATATACTTTCTATATCCTATATCTTTACTTATTTGTATCTAGTATATTTATTTTACTTTACTGTATATATGTATATAAATATTTGATATCTAAGTCCTAATATTAATTATTCGATTATTCTCAAGCACTCAAACAAAGACAATCACTTTTAAAAAAATACTAAATTATTATTGCTTATAACATTAATTCATTAACAAATATAAATAAATTTAACTAACATTCAAAACGAGGTAGAAAAAACTAAGAAGTGTAGTATTTGCATCTGTAGTTTTTATCTATTTTCCTGATATCTAAATGATAAATATATGTACACTCGTTTCATATAAATTTGCACACCACGAAGTAAGAGTGATATTGTAACAAAACTTTGTAGTTATGCACTAACATCTTTTGCGCTGAACGTCCCAACTCTGCCTTCTCTGTACAACGGTATTCTTTCTTCACATCTGGTGGGATGATGTATGATGCCATAGCGCACGACGCATGGTAATCTCTAATATTGATTTGTTATTGTTGTTTCTAAGCCCAGATTGTCTAGAAATGCTAGACAATCTCCATGTATCTAAAAAAATCTAGAAATTCTAAAAATAGATGAGAGCCTAGAAGGACCTCGTTCTCTTTGAAATCCAAGCTAGTTAGAAATTAGAGACCGTAGTACATTAGTCGAAAGATGCCCTCTGCCTAAACCTCGAACGCGCCTGATTATCCTGCGTGGCGGGAGATATTGTCTCTGTAACAGAAGAGAAGGATTCATGATAAAGGAAAGAGAGCATGTTCAATTGCCCCGAAGACCTGGGGCACCTAAAGGGAGAAGACTGACATAGCCGCGGGTGACTGTTTTATCTGAGCCTAATGGCATGGCCTTCGCACATAGGGTTGACCCTCTCAGAAGAAAATTCTCCCGACGTTTTTCACTCATACCACCCAAAGGTGCTGTACCACCCAGGTACACCTTTTCGCCAACAGGACTTGGAGGAGGTCTACTTTTGATCTGCAACACCATGGCAGTTCTTGACATGCATCAGCAACATGTGTTGACATTCTTACCAGGACTCCAGGAGAAATTTTTCAAAAGGAAAATTCTCCCCATACACAGGGAGGGTTTCCCAGGGTTGTCTCCACCCCATTTCAATCCTTTCTTGGCCTGACCGATCAAGATATTTGTGACCGATTAAACACATCTTGGATCATTTAGGATGACAAGTTGTACGAGTTTTATTGAATTAGGGACGCATTAACGGCAACTGTGGAACGAGATGCCGCATGGCATAATACGGGATTTGTATGGCCCAATGCTTGACCGTCGCACTTAATGCAGTGCTTCTCAAACTTTCAATATTTACGACCCAATTCTCAATCATAACTTTCTCACCCCCCATACAATAAAGATGTATTAAATGCAATATAATTTACACTGACTAAAGCTACTATACGACATTAAGTATAAACCGTAAAAATTATCAAGGTAAGTATTAAATTTTGTATTTGCTACTTTTAAGTAATAAGTATTTTAAGTAAGTTACTTTTTAGTTATAGGTATTTTAAGTAAGTTACTTTTTAGTAATAGGTATTTTAAGTAAGTTACATTTTGATAATAAGTATTTTAAGTAAGTTACTTTCTAGTAATAGTTATTTTAAGTAAGTTATTTTTAATTAATAGATACTTTTTTAAATAAGTTACTTTTAAGTAATAGGTATTTTATATAAATAGAAGTTACTTTCAAGTAATAGGTATTTTAAGTAAGCTATTTTTGAGTAATAGAATAAGTACAATGCTACTTTTCCTTTCTATTTTTAAATTGGAACAGATTAAAATAAACATGCATCGTGTATTTTTATTAAGTCAGAATGTATTTGTTTTGCTTCATTTTAGTAAAGTAGTTTACGTATTTTTAAAAATCCATTTTTTACTTTCGGCTTTTCGATATGCTTGCACCTTCTTCGTAGGGTTATCATGCTCCTCCAGGAAAGGCACGCCCCACAGTTGAGAATGGCTGACTTAATGCATTAATGCTAGAAATGGCTCAACTGTGTACTAAAACCTCTATTCATTTGTAATTTTTTCTGCAAAAATTGATCATTTTGCTTTGATTTTGTACTCACTTACATCTAAGTTTTTTGACGTATTTAAAATTTCGTTTTATTTTGACAACTTTTCTTGGTGCACAAATTGGCAATGAGTATATATTTTTAAAATAAGGGACTATAGAATTTAATATTATTTTGGAAAACATTTCGGATGTTAATGAGATAACGTTTTCAAGTATTACCAATACATTCTCTCCCAGAATCGTAATAAATACAGTTTTTGTTTAAATGAAACATTAATCCAGTTTCTATCGCTTAAATTTATTCTACTTAATTCCGTCAACAGCATTCGATGTTTCACAAATTTCTGCTATTTTCTCTATTTTTCATGTTTACAAATTAAGAAAAAGTGAAACTAAAATTGAAAATTGGTACATTTTAAATTTATTTTGAAAAACAAATTATTCAAATAAACGAATTTAGATTCCATATTTTTTAATGGTTTGGTAAATATATAAAACTCAAAGTTTAAAAATTATTTCGTCTGCTTTTTTCAACACTCATTGTGATTTATAAGAAAACTCAACATTTATCTCTTCTATTCTTCAGTTTGTTACTTAATTATTCGCGAAAAGCTTTTTGCCAAAATTCTTTCCATTAAGCATAATCGGTTCCATCAACACAATCTTCTGCTTGCCCGAACAATAGTAATTAAGCAATAACAGCAAATAACAAAAATAAAGGGAAGAGAGAGCTTTCTTCAAACTCTCATATTAAATTCGAAGATTTAACTATTCTTCTTTCGAGTTTAATGGAATGGAATTTGGTAAACCCAAGGTCGTATTCTGTAAACTGTATAAAAAACATTCATCTTCATTGGAGAATTATTATTTTATTGCACAAGTGGATAAATTTCATTTTCTTGATATATTTACGGCTATAAAAGTATATTCGTTCTTTCAAGGAGATGATAAAGAGCTGTGTTTTTGAAAGGAAGTTTATTATCGTCAGTGGTATTCCACTTAACTTTAATCTTTTACTTTCTACTTTTCATAAAATGTTATAGAGATACACTTCCGCAGAAATTTCTAATAGTGGTGTAACACTCTGATTGGTCATAAAAAGATATTAAATGTAAAATTTATTCTGAAGAAATGTATCTATAAAATATATTTTAATTTTATATTATTCAGCTCATTACACTATGGAAGAACTGATTATATAGCTGTCGAAAGAATATCATGACTATGGAAATTTTGAAGATGAAATTCGATACCAAGCAAAGGGGTTATAAATATAAAGTTTCTGCACTAATTTATTTTCTACATGATGTAGTAAATCACAAGTATGGGTAAGAAATGGTACATTTTTTGCTAAAGCGATTTAACTTTAAAGTTACGGAAGTAAAATATTTTACATAACTTTTCTTTTTGCATCTTGTTATCAAATTGCCCAAAAAGGTACTAAATTTTTAATATTTTGCTTTTATTTAAAGAAATAGTTTAAAAAATCAAAATTTTCACCATGATTTAATCATCTTGTGTTCATTACATGTGAAAAAAAGTTTGTATTAAAACAGGCTTCGTTTTTTGATTTAAATGTAGCATATACTTACAGATTCTAAATATTATTGAATATTCTTTGAACCTTTATCTACCGACGGTACTTGTGAGTACCACTAACATTAAAATTCATAGAATAACTGTTTCTACGAATACTTTGACGATACTTAGCAGGAATATTCTTTTAAATCCACTCTTCCAAGATATATGGCAGCACGGGTTCTATGAAGAGTATTTTAGCGGGGAAGGCGAATAGTTTTATAACAGAAATTGCGTTTTCAGCGCATTGTAAAGATTGTCATTTTTGTTCCTAAAAATAGTTAAGATTAAAATGTGTCTTATTTTTTTGTATGTTAATGTAGACCTTAGAAAACGATTTGATCATTTATTCTAAGGGAACAGTGTATATAATTAATTTTACATTTGATTATGTTTAATTAATTAATTAGTTCTAACGGGTTAAATTCCCCAAATTTGAGTATTTTTTTAATGTATATGCTTTAGTTTTTAATGTAGTGATTCAAAAGAAAATATTTCATGAAAAAAACTGCAGTAAATCATAATGCGGTAGATAAAGGATTAAAGTATTACACCGTGTTCACAATTATTTATATTTTCGATAATATATTCCCTCTTATTTTTATCCTGAACATTTATTAAATTTTTTTTAACCTTTTACGAGACCATGGGAAATATACTTACCACTGTAATATCGTCTTGTAGTTCAATTAATCACCTCTAATTAACCGGATTTACCGTTTTTATTATTTCCTTCAAAACACATCACTATATTTACAATTTCATTTACAATTAAAAATCGCATCGGAAACTACAGGCATCTTCCTCCATTTTACGTTCGAGACCACCTTCTTCTTCTCTCCTTCCCGCTCAAAGACCAAAATAGTACACAGCAGCGCCTTCTTTCTAGTCTATCGTGTGCTATGTGCTTCCTAGTGTACTATGTGCCACGCCGTTACACCACCAAATACTTTAATACCATTCGTATTTCATTAAACCATCAAATTCATTAACGTATTTCATATATTTGCTGTATCCTTTATGTATTGATCTCTGATTTCGAACATTTTGTAGGAAAAAATGAGTAAATATTCTTGTTTTTCTCCTCCTCATCATCTAAGAATATAAAATATTTCTAATTCACTATTACTTTTGAAGATTGCAGCAGTTACAAAATATATTTCAGAAGCTTCATCCGGAGAGGGGAAACGGAAACAAAAAGTATATAAATGCCTTTTTACAGCAAACAGTGGGTTGAAGTAAACATATTCCCACTAAAACAAAAGGGTCTTAACAATCAAAATAATTGTACCTAATAAACTGAATTAATACCTGTTCGTAATTTCTTCCCACAAAATATTTTAATTTACCATCGTCGTAAAAGAAACGCTCGGTAAAAAGTTAAAACATTTAAAGATTTATAAAACAGACACTCATGTCCATAAGCAAATTCAAAGTCACGTGTTAATCCAACTATAAAATAAATATATCATCCGTAAAATGACTACACTCATCTTCAAGAATCATATACAAATTGCAGAAAACCCCCAGAGGACACCGATAGTACGCCACAATGACGAAAGTGTAAGAGAAGTATATACATAAGAAATACAGGCAAATAAATAAATGATTCGCAAGCACTTTCAGCGCGATAGTCGCGTAGTTTTGACACAAATGACTCATTAACATGATTTTTTACGTAGTAGATGTATCGGCCGTCTGGAAAGTGGGCGTACCCGAAGAACATGGAATTGCTCAGTCATCTCCAGGTTTTGGCAAGGATTTCAAGATGATGGCAATGTGAGTGTGGACGTTACAGTACAAGTTACCCCTGAATTACAAAGCCGAATGAGGAACAGTATTTGGCAGCTACTACCAAGAGAAACAGACGGAGCGCATCATCAGACCTGTCTCGTCAGATCTCTTCAGCCACTGATACGACAGTTTCAAGGCAGACCATGTAGAAACACTTAGGACAGATTGGACTATATGTTCATAGACCTGTCATATGTTTTCCATCTACTGCATCTCTACATGTCTACTGGAACTTCGGAGAGCATTGCTTGCTGAGTGGTGCAATTTTCCCCAAGAGTAGATCAATAATTCAATCCTCGGCATGCCTAGGTGTTGTACGGGCTGTATTGCTTCGTCTTGCAGACTGCTATGTATTACCCATAATACCGAGCATATAATATTGAATTTTGTAAATAGGGGTTTGCTTGTAATTTGCTCCAGGAAGCAAAAATTGCAATTTTTATTGATGATATCAAACATATAGCATCTTTTTTTGCTCTTTATCTTTTTTTAATAAAAATAGTTTTCAAATGTCACATTTGTTTTGCTTCTGACTCTTTATTTGCCAGAACTTGCATTAGCCTTAATTTATAGAAATGAGCGTATATTGAAGTTTTTTAATTTTCTTTTCTTTT
Organism: Trichonephila clavipes; assembly: GCA_019973935.1. NCBI lineage: Eukaryota > Metazoa > Arthropoda > Arachnida > Araneae > Nephilidae > Trichonephila > Trichonephila clavipes. Next base: position 105,045 of record BMAU01015276.1, on the reverse strand, counting down.
TTAGTTAGACTACTATCAGATATACTACGCATCAATATTTCCTCTTCATCAATTTATTTATATTTAGAGGATAAATATTACTTAAAAATACATTGTATTATCATGTAAAAATTCAAATCATTCATTACATTATTTAGAAGTTTTTTCCCTAGGTAAGCAGTCAAAATAAAAAGTTAACAAATACATTTGCATGGGGTTCTAATCATGCAATTAGAGAAGAAATTAAACAATCATAATTATGTTAAAAAATAATCATTTTAAGCAGCCATTTAGAACGATATTTTAAACTCCGAAAATAAATAAATTTTTCTTCTCCATTTAAATTTTTTTTCATTGAATCACCCAAATTAAAAAAAAAGAATAACACCAACTTGTTTGAGAGCTTTTAAAACACTTTTCAAAATATTTCAGTTCCAGTTCAGTGTTAGTTTTTATAAATTCTAATTATTTAGTTGTGAATTAAAATATATTTGAAGACTGTTCAGTGTAAAATACAAAATATTCAAAATCATCATTTTAATGAAAAAATATTCATCTTATTTTAAAAAAGAATCCTTATTCGTTGAAACTAAGGATTAATTTTTAAGAAGTGGATGGAGAACACCAGCGAGTTTAGACTTCAAAGTAAAAGTATAGAAAAAAAGTTGCATACAAAGTAGTTAGCAAAAGAAAAATTACTATACATCTGTCTCTATTCCCTGTACGCACAGAATGAAATTAAATTATCATGTAATGAATATCTGAAAATGAACACCATTTCAGTTGGGAAAAAAATCAGATGAACCCTGAGAAAATTAGCAAATCTTGGAAATAATCGTAATTACGAGAGAAATATGCGAATAAATCATGAATTCGTAAGGAAAAAAGAAGTAGAAATAGCATTCGAAATTAGTAAGACCAGGCTAAAAAGTATTCTTTTACTGTTTGAAAGAGGAAAAAAAAATACATTTTTAAAATCTGAACTTAGGATAACAAAATGAAATATTCATTATTTCAGAGGATACTTTTTAGTACATTGTAGCCAATGAAATCTATTCCCTAGTGGATAATTTTTTCCCCTTTTGAATAACTTTTTTTGGAGCTGATAAATATTCTGGGATAAAAACGAGCATCTGAAATGTACCCACTGGTTGCAAAATTTTAATTTTCATATATTGTATCAAAACCTTTTTGTTCAATGATTATTAATTTCAGGTAAGTGAATCTCAAATAAAATTAATATACTTATATATATATATATATATATATATATATATATATATATATATATATATATATATATATATATATATATATATATATTCTTGCGAAATTACAAAAAACTCAGTTTTCATAATGACAATATATTTGATATAAAGACTAAAATTCTTAGTAACTAAAATTATTTTTATTAACGTATTGTGTTATTAAATTATTCTACTTTTAAAAGTAAAACAAATTTAATTTCTCAGAGTTTCAAAATATATTTTGACGTAATACAAGCAATCAAAATAATTATTCAAATATTATTGAACTCCGCTATAAAGTGATCATTATTAATAAAATATTATTTTCTAAAATAGCTCTAATGTAACTAAGCATTAGAGCAAATGTGGAGAGAAATTTAAAAGATATATATTAAATCTTCATTTTTTTATGTATTATAAATGTTTTATCAAAGTGTGCTCCTTTTAGATATTTATGATTAAATATAATGCCAATATGTAAATTTTATCATCCAACAAATAAAACATCATGTTATTGAGGTTTTCAAAAATAACATTTGCATAAATTTTCAAGAGTACTTTAAAAATCACTTAAATATTAATGATTTTTCAGCACCATTTTGTTAGTTTATGGATTGTACTTTAACAAATGATATTAAATTCCTTGTCCTGATCGCGGGAGATGCTTTGACTTCTTTGACAAAACTGCATTCTGGGGCTTGATTTCGAAAATTTTAAGTCCTTGGCAAAGAGGCGAATTATTGGATGACACTTTATTCTCCTGACATATATACTATAGATTTAGACCTTATTATATTTAATGTATAGCTTCCTTGTCTTTTTTATCAAAATAGAATACGAATTTAAACTGAGCACCACTGATTATACAGATCTTGTAACCTTAACTTTAGGCATACAGCCTTATTTATTTGCATCTAATGAATAAATAAGATTACTTGTTGAACTTAGTTTGTAAGCCAGTAAGTCCCTTGTAAAAATACTATAATTAGAAAGGGGTATTAAACGGAATTTAATTAATAATCTCAAAGTGGGAAAAGTTGCTTTGTAATATTTCTTGGAAGTAAGTGTACCTCTTCAAGCTTAGCTGCTTAGAGTCTTTTTTAAAGACAAGTACAGTTATATAATTCATTGGTTTTCGGTTGTGAAAACGATCGTAAGTATATTTTTTATCAAAAAAATGTATATTAAAAATTTCTATATCTAAAATTGCTTCTGAATCCCATGCTGCTCGTAAGTTTTGATTTGTCACAATGATTAACAAACCTTTTGGAATGACAGATTTACCTTTTATATTTTTAACGGAATTGAAAATACTTTAAAGTTCGTGAAGTCAGCAGAGTACAATTTTAAGCTTTATAATATCCCAGTAGACTTTTATGCACCCTATGACCAGCCTGGGTCACTCGTCCATCCTCTATTTTGCTGTCCAATATAGTAGATGTGAACGACCAATAGGAGACGTTTCCCCAATATTAACATCCTTTAATTTAAAGCTTATGATTAGGTGCTATCCATTCATGGGGTCATCTACACATAAAAGACAGTAAGATGAAATTTGCACGCCAATTCTGCTGTAGTGCTGCTGAAGATAACCATGACTTGTCAACATTCGAAAGCTGCCAACGCCTTCCCGGCAGATTAGATCCCAGAATACTTGAAGTAGGCATACTTCAAGTAGATTGCGTAGTCATCTGGCTGGAAGAGAGAAGAGATTGGTATGCACTATATAATTGGGTATTCTCTTGTAAAGGACACAATTAACGATTAAGAGAGCCTTAAAATATACGTTTCCGTAATAAGAGACCAGGTATGTTTGAAAGTGGAGCTATACGAGTCAAACCTAAGACATGGGTCAATCTATTTAGTGTATCGTTTAGCAGTGATGATACATTTGTCGAATTCAGTTATGGAAGAGGCTAGCATAGAGCAACATATAATTCAAAGAGTATTCACACAGATTTAAGTTTTGTTGAAGTGCAGAATCTTATAGCAAATGCCCACTTACTTCAGAACGTGGCAAGGTACGAAGACAGACATTTGAAATGCAGGTCAGTGACTAAAATTACAAAGAATCAAGATAAAATTGATGTACCAAATAATGACACAGGGAATAATTTTGGTAATCAGCGTTTTGCCGAAAATCAGTCGCACTATTGGCAAAATTATAGACTATAAATAGTAGACACAGGAAGTCAGATGAGGTATGGATACCAAATACAGTGTCAGGATGAGATGGTAAATGATTGGGCGCAAAGACATTCGTATAGAAATTTAATTGGTGAGCAGTAGAAGATAAAAATTCTCTGTCATCGGTTAATAAAAGTACTCTAGGTGTTCTGAATGCTTAAGACTACATTCTTTTGCCGTGTTTTCATTAAACTCTTGTTGCATGCAACAAACTGAATATCAAGCATATTAAAACAACCATGTAAGGACTGTAATATAACCATATGAAATGAGCTAAAAGATACCTCTTAGAAACTATTATCAATTATGCTAAGGCTACTCATGAACCTTGGAAACAGGTTTTCAGCGTATGCTATTTATAACACGGTTCAAGAAGCAAGAAAGTCTCATGTAGAATGATTTTTTAGCCAAAAAGCAAATAATACCATTTCCAAGTTTGATCAAGATTCCAAAAAATGAAAATGTTTGCAGAAATTTTGAAGAATGACAGAGAGATGCAAGCAATGGTACAACGCAACAATGATCACCTTCCATAATAGAATTAGAAAACACACAGAGAAGGTTAGCATTAATGATAAAGTTCTAGATCAGATTTATCCTGCATCATTTCTGCCTGTTTGGTAAAATATTACATACTAGTGAAATTATAAGAGTAATTTGAAGGATCATTCAAAATCTTTAAAAATATAGAATATTAATCTAATACACTTACGAGTAAGTAGTAAAAATATAAAGTTTATGAAATATATAATTTAAATTTGTAAGGGCGCCCTCCTTGTGTGCCCTTCTCCTAGATTATCAGCGTGCGCTAAAGATGTAGGAACAAAAGGAGAACTAGAAGCTGCCAATATCTTAATATGACTTTATTAAGATCTTAACTTAAACCTTTAACATATTAGATAATAATATGATATATATATGAGAGAATCTACGGTGGCTAAACACACAATATATAATACCGAAATAACGTAACTCGGACCACTATCAATAACTAACTCACCTAAGCTTAATTTAAATGCAATCACAGATCCGAATATTTAGATAGTCTCTCCTACCTTTAATGACGAACGAAGTATCAATCTATCTGATCCTAGTTGAAGTTGTGGTTCACTGGCGTGCAATGGTATGTATTTTGACCTAAGGCTCTCTGTCACGGGTAACTTCTATTGGCTGTCACTTAACTTCTCAAGACCTCTTCACACTTGAATGCGGACTATCATAACATTCCCAAAATGCCACCCGGATTACTCTAAACATTTTTTTAAAAGCTTCCTAATTTGAATCTTTCCTTCACGCTTTACTTCTTGGGTAGGTTGCAAAAGTGTTGCCATTCATTCCTGCCCCAAAGAACCCAAGAGGACATGTTAGTGAAAAAACACGTGATACCGTCACAAATTTCATTGGTCATTTGTCCAAACATGTGAGAAACAGTGGTAAAGTTCAAATAACTATTTCTTGAATTGTCAAAGAAAATAAATTTAAGAATGCAGAATAATTCATTATACTATGCATTTTCTTTTACAAAAGCTCGAGAAATGAAGTAGAATGCAATTCTAGTAACCAACAAATTGTTTTTTACAAGAAACTAAGAAGAAATTATAATGAACACAAAAGGAATAATAAAAAAACCCCAATTTATCAGCAATTAAGAACATTAAAAAATCAATGACTGCAATCTGTTATTACATTAAAAAGATTCATAAATAAATTTTTAAAATAATCAAAATATTGATTGAATTGCTCTTACCAATAAAAACTTGAGTTTATGTTTCAAGATGTATTAAAATCGAACACTCTCACGCTTTAGAGAAGAAAGAATAATTCAGAACAATCGAAAGTATGTATATATATATTAGATACTAGAAACTCGTAAAAATCCTTGAAATAGATTTCTGCTTTCCGTTTCGTAGCAATTTATTGTCAATAACGGTGATACGTTTCCAGTTTCAGATTCCATTATTAAGAAATTTAAATGATCCCATCGAAGCTAGTAATAATGTGTATAATAACTCTGAAACACTTAGATGGATTACTTCATACTTTTCCATGTTATATTTATTCTCTAAACGTGTTTTTTACTTTTATTTTTTACAGGGATCAACCAAATAATGGCATCTAATTCAATACATTTAAAGTATGTGACTACGTACGGAACAGTGATTTTGCAAAAGTGCATAATTGAATAATTGTTTGGAATTTAGTGTCGATGGAATTAGAATAAACATTAAAAAGTTTTAAGAATATTATTCCAAAACAAAAAAAGTTTAAGTGGAATTTTTTGGCAAATAACGAAGCAAGACCGACATACATTCAGAGGATCATCTTTTTTATGGAAAATGCTTCTATAATAATAATATTTTCCCTTTTCATAGCTAAGACAGTGCTTCTCAAAGTTTCAATCATCAATTTAATATTCAATCATAATTTTCATCGCACCCCCTCATACAATAACAATGCATTAAATACAATAATACTATACTTCGAGGCTAAAGATTCAATAACACTTTGACCTCTTAAGTGCCACCGGCGTATATAAACGTCTCTCTCAACCCAAGCCTTAATTTCCCCGGACGTATATATACGTCTTTCCGAAGAACTATCTTTTCTGTACACTGCTATTCATGAAATTATTTCGAAGACATTGGAATGCAATAAAAGGACCTCGACAGTGTTTGCGAAAGATTTACTTATTTCAGATTATTTACTTCTTTATTCCTTACTCCCTCCCCAATACATCGCATACTTGCACCTACGTGGAAAACCGTTTGCATTGGGAAGCCAATCGTGAAACTTTGAATCGGCATCTAAGGGATTAATTATAAACCGTACAAAATATCAAGATAAGTGTTAATTTTTGTAAATAATTTTATGTATGAGAAGTTTATGGGGTCACTGGTAATTATTAAATTATTGCTTAACTTTGTATTGTTAAATTATTTATAAAACTGAATGTAATTTATCAGTGTAAATGTGTATTTTATTTTTAATTATTTTAGAATGTCTTTATTAATTTGCTGAAGGTAAACAAATTTTTTAAGTAAATAAAATTTTGTTTTCAACTTTTCTATAGGCTTGCGCCCCCCTCGTAGAGTTGTCACGGCCCCTAGGGGGTGCGCCCCACAGTTTGAGAAACGCTGAGCTAAGACTTGTATACAGAACCTGAACTAGGATTTTTAAAAAACATAGTTTAGAAGCATAGATTTATTTTAATAAATCAAAGTAGAGAAATTTGAATAAAAAAACACGATTGTGCTATTTCAATTGATTGATCGCAACTCCGAAAAAAATAAGAATTTTTCAAAAATTCTACTTCAGTCTTTGTACGGAAGTTCTAGCTGCTTCTAGGCGAAATGCTTTTATTGTAGAAGGATTTTCATCAAAGGAAAATGTTTTTAATGTACTTCATTCTTTCTTCATTATTTGCCAAAAAATTGATATTAAAGAATGCTTTCTAACATTAATGTTTTTGAAGACAATTTTATATGCATATCTGAATTCCACAATTAAAAATGAAAAATAATATTAAAAAACTATTCACTTATACGTTTTTGGTTACGATCTTAGGCAGTCACCTTAGTTGTAACCTGAACTAGAGTAGCACATACAAAAGCCTTCTGAAAATATTAAAAAAAAAATTCTGAATCGAATAGGTATATAATTCTGCATTAAATCACGTTTTATAAGAAACAAACATAAAGTTAATTTGGGGAAAAGTTCTAAGATATTTTATAGAAGAGTGTTATTTTTAGCATTTTGTACTGAATATAAGAAAGATGAAAAGTACAATTACTATATATTGAGGCCGTGGGTAGCCAAGGGGTTAGAGCATCGAACTCCAGACCGGAAGGCCTGGGTTCAATGCCCGATGCCACCAAATACCCTCCGAGTGCATATGGAGTACGTGCTCGTTAAATTAGTGGGTCTGAAAGTCTTGTGAGCTGAATCACGAGTGCAGGGGACTGGAGAATATTTCCCTCCCCTTCAGTTTCATGGCAAAATTGTGGAGGTGGAGATAGGTGGTTTCGCCATCTATCGTCTCTTCGGAGAGTTTCGCCGAGTAACTTCGTACTGTCATCTGTATGGTGCTCAAGGCCTAGGCCAACGACAGGCGTACTTCTAGCCTCTTGATACGATGAATTCCGTGGGCCTCCTTCTGACCACGTCAGACAGGTGGCATTAGCCACAACACAACCGCTATATATTCATGCAACTATGAAAGTAAAATTTTAAGATATGTCTCCTATTTGTGGTATTTATTCTCATCCATTATACTTCACTTAAAGATTCCAACGTACTTAAACGTTGTTTGCTTCAATAAGTATATATTTAATGATGCATAAAATACTTCTTTATCTAATAGTGCTCAGGAATCTAATTTTTTACAACACATGAGTTTTTATCTTCATTTTAACAATATGTAAAATACAGGTATGATTCCTGATGTATATTAACCCAACTCGAGATCATATGACGAGAGAAACGGACAAATATATAAGACATTTATTTTGAATGTAAAAAAGGAACCTAGGAGAGTTGCTCATGTTTTAGAATATATATTATATGCTTGAATGATAATACTATTATTTTATGAATAAACTTTACTTGAATATAACTGATAACATTTGTTAGGGATCTTTTTTATGAAAAATTTTCATTGAAACTCCCGAATCAATTTTTTAATGCATTTAAACAATGGTAAGAGCATACAACACTTTAACTAAGATTTGGTTTAAGATTTTATTCATTTTTGAAGAATTTTTTTAACTATCAAGGGGAGAGCATGACTAAGGAAATTCATTTGGAGACGCGACTTTGTATAACAGTAGTACTGCTACAGGGAATTCAAACCCCAATGTAATTCCACCTGATGGCCAGTCAATTCAGAGAAAAAAAATAGCATTCAAAATTCATACTTATAGCTTATATACAAGTTATTTTCTCCCGGATGCAATGTGACCGTGGCATGCTCGTCAGCGTATCGGAATACTATGCAATGGGTCAGGGTTCAATTCGCGCGCGTGGCCATTTTCTTGTTCTACTCCAATTTATTTTAGTATTTATTTTTAGAATTAAGTTATTTTATTTTCTATATATTAAAGGGGCTCATTGATTTTTAAATGATGTTCTATATAATTGTAGTAACTCTTTTACTTTTTTAAATTCAAAAAACTAATAGTTATGATAATAATACTTATAAATAAACAGTAAAAATAAATTAAATAATAACATATACAGTTAATTAAATATAAATAAAAAGTAAAAATAAATTAAATTATAATAAATAAAGTTAAATAGATATAAGTAAAAAGTTAATTTTGTCTTATATAATTTTTTTTATTACATACAAGAACCTGAGTGATAATTTTCATAAATACATACAAAACAATTAAAATTTTGACATGTAGCTCAGTTAATAAAAGAAGTATTACCGCAAGAACAATGTTTTTTAAGTAACAAGGTTATATTGCAAAAACAGGGGTAAAAATAGCAACAAATGTTAAGCAATAATGTAGTAACCAAAATCTGTTATCATTCTGATTTCTCATTTTGTTAGAGCATTCTTTGTTTTTAAAATAACTCTTCGTTCTTAAAATAATTACACCTGCCTTTCTCTTGATCAAAATCCGTTTGTTAATAACGGAAAAATTTTTTTTGGTAATTTAGGTATAAGGAATAATTTTAAAAATACAATTAATTGGATTTCAACGACAGAAGTAATTGTAGTTATATTATATATTATTTGTTTTTGTGTTTAAAAAAAAGCAAAATATTTACTGTAATTATATAGAATATCGGTTAAATATCAATGTGAGTCTTTAACAAATAACAAAATAAATAACGAAATAAATTGGAGAAAAACAAGAAGTTGGCCGCTCGCGCGAATCGAACCCTGACCCATTGCATGGCACTCCAATACGCTGAGGATCAGGACACAGTGACGTTGCATCAGGGTGAAAATAACTTGTATATAAGCTAAGTATGAATTTCGAACGCTATTTTCTAGGATTTAACTGGCCATTCGACGGAATTACATTGGGGTTTGAATACTCTACAGCAGTACTACTGTTACACAAAGTCTCGACCCCAAAAGAATTTGCTTAGTTGTGTCTTCCCTTTGTAAGGTATATATATATATATATATATATATATATATATATATATATATATATATATATTTATAACAAAAAAGGTTTTTTTTTTAAAAAAGAGGAAAATAAATGAAAAGTTTAATATGCATCCATGAGCTCATATATATATATATATATATATATATATATATACATATATATATATATATATATATATATATAAATGAAAAGTTTAATATGCATCCATGAGCTCATATATATATATATATATATATATATATATATATATATATATATATATATATATATATATATATATATATATATATATATATATATATATATATATATATATATATGAGCTCATGGATGCATATTAAACCTTTCATTTATTTTCCTCTTTTTTTCGGCATTAAGCATCAATTGTTTTTTACGATACAGATCTTAGAAAATTGATGATTAAAATATTTTCAAATTTAATAATAAATCATTTGTTCTATTTCTGTTTAAAATAAGGGGAAAATGCAATAATATTTTCAAAAATGTTTCCATTAGTACATTTGCTTCATTTTTATACATGAGTTAGATTTTTTTAAAAAAAATAAAATTATATGGAAATGTATTGTATTTAGTCACTTACTATAGCTCTGAACCTCAATAAGCAGAAAAAGGAGAAAAAATAATAATTTCATTAGCTTATACTAAAAGACAATATTCCATTTCTCAATCAATATCAAACTTTCCATGAAATAACAAAACTTTCTCGGAGTTAACTAAATTGTTTTCCATTAAGCTTGAATTAGTGAATTTACCGAATAGAGAAAAGGGATATAATCTATATATACTTTCTACCCCATAGCTCTCAATTATCATTTGATTTCTCTACCATTAACTGTTCCAGAAATAGACCAGAGCGATTCCATTACAAATTTCATGATGTGTGAGAAACTGTTAAATACTTTGCGATACAAGCCAGTGCCATAATTTTGTTGAGCAAATTTGAAATGGTAAATTTAATTCCGGGATGGTGAATGTATTATATATTTTTACTTATATAGAGAAGAAAGCACTTTTAAATAAAAAGTAAATTAAAACTTTCGATCCCTTGCATATCCTGAGTTAAATATTTATTGAAGCTACTTCTTAAAAACTGTTATTGTCTGTTTGAATTTATTGCCTATCAATCTTAACTAAATCAGATAATTTAATTTTCCGCTTATTTAAATACGATCTTTAAATCTAAACAAATTGCGATGAAGAGGAATTTTACACTTCATATAAATTGGATGGAAACTATAGAAATAATTATGACATCCATTTATTTCCGATGCAATTTATATTTTATTTGCTAGGCAAAAATAGCATTTATTCTAACAACGAAGAAAAAATGTTCGAAGTTTTATTCCTTTTGTTATTGATTCATATTCTTTGTACTATCTGGAGACATTTGACACATCACTGTTAAAACAATTTTATTTATTAATCTCACTTATAAAATATTTATGAGAGAAAAAAAAATCAGGTTTAAATATTTTTTCAAAAAAAACTTTTACTTCCATATTTCTATTTTACGTATACATCATTATATTTATAATTGCATGCTTTTTTCATTCCTATATATATGTAAGTATAATTAAATTTGATTAAAAAATTAAATTCCCTATCTAGCACTTAACTCATATTTTTCATTTGATCTTCAAGTATCAAACTAATCACCCATTTATTTCTTTCGAACATATGACCTAGCCAATAAACATGTCTAATTCCAGATCGTTAGATTTAATAGCCCTATATGTCATCATAAACTTTCAAGTGCACTCATAAAATCAGAGGTACTTCTCACATCTGGCTTAAATGGTAAAATACTTAGATTTCACTTTGGTCTTTTTCTCTGCTTCTCAGCGTCAGAACTTCTACATATTTCATCAAATAAAAATATCCTTTTTAAAAATTAAGTCTGATTCTGACTCAAAACATGTCATATATATATACATAAACGTAATAATTCGATTAAACTTTCTCTTGAGGGAATTTAACTCATAATACTCTCCAGCTCTTCAAAAATTCGCGCGATAATTGACTTTTATTTTAGAAACCTAATGGGAATTAACCATGATATTAGCTCTTAAAAGATTACTGCAATCTTGCATCACTAGTCAGAAACAGAAAAGTCAGAAATCAGAAAAGCCTTTACCTGAACTCGTAGGATTTTAATAGCTTCCGATTGACCACGGCTGTAAATAGACGACATCTCAGGAGTGAACAAAGAATGTTTTTGTTTTGTGACTGTCCTTAATGTTTGCGTGTTTGTCTGTTTGTGATTTACTTTTCGTGCCGATTTTTGACGACAATAAAATATGGGTGTTTGACGTCTAAAAGTCTCCTCTTTCTTTTTACGATTGCGACTATCACTTAAAAAAGGATCGACTCAATATCAAACTATATTTAATTAAATCAGTAAAAATTCTGCATCTGTTTGAGAAATTTACTTTTATAAGTTAATTAATTAAGTTAATTGAGTTAACTACCACACATTTAATTATCCTTTAGTTAATATTGTGCCGTTAATAATAAGTTCCATTCCACCCAGCTGCGACAAAAATTGCGATATTTATTAAAGTTAACTCAATTTTTCCCCTGCTACCCATAAATCTTGCCAATTTATTCCTTGAAAACAAACTTGATCTTATGCATTATGCATCATTGGGAGTTAGATTTCCTTGGATGTTTGTTCTCTTTTAAAAGTGTAAAGACAATTCATTCATTTATAACAGCTAATGCATTATTATGTAATGAAAAAATTAACAATTGAAAAGATGTTTAAATGTCTAAATAAACACATCAAAATTGAGAATTTTCTCATAAAACCTTTGAAAAGAGCGGGTCCCGTTTATGTAATTTTTTGAACATTTTTACCAGTTTTTAACCATTTTGATGATAATAATTTTTTTCTGCATTTAATTTTAGGATTTTTTCCTTAAAATATACTAAGTAAATCTAAAAATCACAATTAAATCCCAATATTTCCATTTTTTTTTAAAAAAAAGGAGTCTCAAGTAGTCGGATACGTTAACGTCATTCACTGTGGAGTATAAAACATGTAACCAAAGCTTGTTTGAGTGCGCTGAATCGTTTACAAAGGAAGAGCTGGGGTAGACATGCCATTAAGCCGATTTCGAAGACAATATGAGCAGCTGTCGCAGTTTGAGAGGAGGAGAATCAACGGCATAATGGAATCTGAATGGTCAGCTAGGATAGTAGCTCGTCAATTAGGCTGCTCTGATTGTGTTGTGAGGAGTTGTTGGAACCAGTGGACCCGAGAAATGCCATTTAAACAAAGACCAGGCTCAAGACGCCCTCGACAGACTATCGTCGAGAAGAAGACCACCTCGTAATAAATGCACTTGTACAGCCAACTGCTTCACCGGTCGCCTTGCAGGCACAGGTAGCACCTTCATTAGGGGCCCCTGTGTCTTCTCGAACCATACGAAGGCGCCTGGCTGAAGGACATTTGGGATCGTGGTGGCCATTAGGTGTGATGCCCTTGGCTCCCACCTATCGACGTCTCCGTTTGAAGTGGTGTCGCGCATGAGGAAACTGAAATGGAACAGGGCCGTTTTTATCGACGAATCCAGATTCAATCTCTGCAATGATAACAATCGGGTTCGTGTGTGGAATACCCGTGGAGAATGACTCAATCCTGCTTTTGCTTTTCAGTGACACACCGCTCCAACAGCTGGTATAACGGTAGGAGGTGTCATTGGCTACAATACACAGTCACCTCCAGCGTTGATCCATGGCACCATGACAGCACAGTGGTATGCCCATGATATCCTGTAGCCACATGTGTTGCCACTCATGCAACGGCTCCCAGAAGCCATTTTTCAACAAAACAATGCTCGGCCTCAAACGACAAGGGTGCCCTAACACTGTTTTCGCACAGTTACTTCCCTTCCTAGGTCTGCCGGATCCCCAGATTTCTCTGCAATCGAGCATATCTGAGATAATTTGTGACGGCGAGTTGAACAAACTAGAGGTCATGTTACAGCAAATACGGAACGAAATGTCTTAAGACATCATACAGAACTTAAATGCCCCAATGCCCGATCGTACCGCATCTTGCAATCACGCTGGAGGGGGTTCAACAGGGTATTAAATCCTCCGTTCGCCTTTTGTCAGAAATAAATGATCCATTTTCTTTGATTTTCTAATCATTTAATTACATCTAAGGTGTCTTTAAGTACGTAAAATGTCGTTTCATTTTGACCACTCCTTCTTGGTGCTCTAATTCTTTTGTCCATGAATGTAAATATATATATATACACTCATGTCCATAAATTAAGGTTAATGAAGTTCAGGCAAAGAAAGAGACCGAAACCAAACAAATTTGACTTATTTGTAAAGTCTATTTATTAAACAAAAGGTAGAGAGCAAAAAAGATGCTATATGTTTGACATAATTAATAAAAATTGCAATTTTTACTCCCTGGAGCAAATTTCCAAAACAAAAGAGCCTATTTACAAAAAACAGTATAACATGGTTAGTATGATGGTTAATATGGAGTATGTTTCCTAGACGATGCAATACAGGCCTTACAACGCCTAGTTATGCTTAGTATCAAATTATCAATCTGATCTTGGGGAATATTACACCACTCGTCAAGCAATGCCCTCCGAAGTTCCAGTAGAAAAGGGGGGAGGGGTTTGACGGTCTGCAATTCGTCGGCCAAACATATATCACACATGCTCTATTGGATTCAAGTCCGGTGAGTATGCTGGCCAATCCATACGGGTGATATCCCCCGATTGAAGGCATTCGTCTACAATGTTTGCACGGTGAGGACGGGTGTTGTCATCCATAAAAAAAAATTCAGCACCCATGGCACCCCGAAACAAACATACATGTTGTTCCAGAATGACATCCCGATAGATGTGGCCTTTCATCAATTCACTCTAAACATGCTGGTCAGCTCTGGAACCAAGAATAATTCCTCCCCAAACGAACCATCCTGCACCACCCTAACGGTGCCGTTCAATGGTGTTCTCTTGGTGGTAACGGGTACCTGGCGCTTCTCTGTCCGGCGAGAATCAGACTGAAAACTAAATTCGGACTCGTCGGAAAACATCACATAAGACCACTGTTGTGGTGTCCGCGATACATGCTCTCTACTCCAGGTTAATCACAGGCGACAGTGAGTTGCGGAAAGTGGAACACATCTGACAGGCTTATTAGCATATAGACCAATGTGCCCTAAGCGTCTGTACATGGTCTGCCTTGAAATGTCGTACCGGTAGCTGAAGAGAGATGACGAGACATGTCTGATGCTGTGCTCCGTCTGTTTCTTTTGGCTGTAACTGCCAAATTCCGATCCTCATTCGGCAATGTAACTCGTGGGCGACCTGTGCTGTAACATCTACTCACATTACCATTATCTTGGAATCGTTGCCAAAGCCTGGAGATGACACTCTGGGTGATTCCAAGTTCCACGGATACTTCCAGCTCGGTACGTCCACATTCCAGTCGTCCAATAATTCTACCACGTGCAAAATCATCCAAATGTTTCCTTTGTGTCATAACTATGTGGGTATTGCTCTGAAAGGCTTTTAAAGCGCTTGTGAACAATTTTACTTCTTTGCCACCATTCCTTTTATACCCCTCTCTTACACTCTCGTCATTGTCACGTACTATCGGTGTCATCTTATTGCTTCCTGGTCACACACACACACAATTTACATACAATTCTTGAAGATGTAGTTATTTTACGGGTGATATAATTATATGTATATATATATTTTAGAGTTCGGTTTCCGGGTGAATCTCAATTATGCTTAATTTATGAAAGTGAGTGTATTTTCTCCCAGGTAGATACGTTAAGGTAATCATTCGGATTTTAAAGAAAATTCAGCATTTTACCTCTAAAATGTGATGAATTTAATAAACTCAAATATTTTCCCCAAATATTTATATATATATTTGTTTTAATAACACTTGCAAAATAACTTAAAACCTGCTAATTTACCAGTGATTTATGTTCACTACTACATGAGTGTATATATAATCACTGAAATGACAAAAAAAACAAGTACATGCATGCATATTCAAATAAAGATATATGGATCCAATAAGGTCTGGCGCTGCGGTCGGCAAAGCCTATATAAGGTAACGAGAGTCTGTCACAGTTGTTAGATAGGTTACGTCTGCTACAATGGCTGGTTATCAATATTTAAGTAAGTTTGAACGTGGTGTTTTAGTCGTCGCACGAGAAATGCGACATAACATCTCTGAGGTAGTAATGAAATTTGGAATTTCACGTAAGATCAATGCACGAGTGTACCGTAAATATGGAAAACCTTTTAAAACATCAAATCAACGACATCACTACGGTCGGAAAAAGATCATGCAAGAACGGGACTAACGACGACTGACGAGAATGATTAAGCGTAACAGACGTGGGACCCTTCTGCAAATTGCTGCAGATTTTAATACTGAGCCATCAACAAGTGTCACCGTGCGAACCATTAAACGAAACATCATCGGTGTGAGCTTTCGGGTCGAAGGCCCACTCATATACCCTTGTTGACTGCGCGATATAAGGCTTTACGCCTCACCTTGGCCTGTCAACAACGACAGTGGACTGTTGATGACTGGAAACACGTTGCCTGATCTGACGAGTCTTTTTTCCAATTGAATTGAGCTGGTACTGGTATGAAGACATCCAGTACCCCTGGTTGTGTACTGGTTTTGAACACAACTTCATGGATTCATGGACCCTACTTGTCAACAGAGGATTGTTCTAGCTAGTGAAGGCTCTGTGATGGTATAGAGCGCATGCATTTGGTGTTATATGGGACCTTTGATATGTCTAGATAGACTCTAACAGGTGACAGGAACGTAAGCATCCTGTCTTATCACCTGCACCAATCCATGTCCATTGTGCATTCCGACGGATTTCTGGAATTTCATCAAGACAATGCGACTCCCCATACCTCCAGAATTGCTTCAGAGTGGCTCAAGCAGCACTCATCTGAATTTAGACACTTCCGCTGGCCTTAAAATTCCCCAGATAGGAACATCATTGAATATATCTGGGATACCTTGCAACGTTCTGTTCAGAAGAGATATCCACCACTTCTTTTTCCTACTGATTTATATACTGCTCTGCAAGATTCATGGTGTCAATTACCTCCAGCACTACTTCAGATATTAATCGAATCCATGCCACGTCGTATTGTGACACTTCTGCGTGCTTGTGGGAGCACTACATGATATTAGGTTTATGTACCAGCTCTTTTGGCTTTTCAGTATATATATATATATTGATAGGCTTCTCTAAACATTTAACTACGCCATATATTATATAGCGAGTAAATGTATTCTATTAATTATATCACTTAAAATGACATGCTAAAGGTTTTAAGGAGTTGTAAGAACAACAAATGGAACTTTAAAACAAAGCACTAATCTATGATAACACTCTGGTGGATAACGGATTTTAATTCCATTTACTTTCGTTTTATTTCCTCACTTTGTGAAAGTTCAGCTGACATTTTAGTGGGTGATAATAGCTGCTCTTATTTGTTATCATGGACTCAACGTGTTCAGTTGATGACAAATTAGAAGACAAGAATGACCATGTAAATTATAGCCCCTTGAAGAAGATGTAAAGTTGTTGCATTTAGAAGGTCATGTTCAGTGTTTTGTATAATTTCCATAATTTTATTAAAACTTTGTTGCAAGTAAACATCGGAATTAAAGGACTATATCGAGTTCCAAACTTTTTTCAGAGACTACTGTTAAATGGACCAGCAATGCGTATTAGAGAAGTGTGGAAGTTAAATCCAATATCACTTCAATTCATATTACTTAGTGAATGATTGGATTGATTATGCATCATGATAGAGCTCTGCAATCTCTATTCTATTCGTTTATCCATTTGAAACATTGCATCGGAAATAGCAAGTGCCCTACAGTCAAATGACAGTAACAGACTTTTCCCTAGTATTTTCTTCTGCTGCAGATAACGTTGGATAAAACTGGTTGACATGGTTTATTTTGTAAAAGATACTGATTCTTAAGCTAGAGTTAACAGCGTGTTATAGTGGGATATATCATTTTCATTGTTACAGAAGTCTTATTCAAGTCGCTCTGAAGGTGTAGTAGTTAGCGGCGATGACTGCTGTACCGTAGGGCCAGAGAAGGCATTAATGATTGTAAATGTATAACAGCTATGCGGCATAGGGAGACTCTAAATATCCATCGAGCCTCAATTCCTCTTCGAATAGTTGGTGGAAGAGGAAGAGAGGTGGGAGGATCCAGGACCATCTTCTCGGAGTGTCTTCTTTAAAAATTAGGGGTGGTACTGAGCCAAATTGTACTGTGACCTGCATGGTGCAAAAGTTACCTCTAACTAATCCCTTGCAACGATGAACTTCGTAGGCCTCGATATGACGGAGAAATCCATAGGGTGGCATTAGCAACAACAACAGACTTGTATCTTGGTGATGTGATGATTTTGGTGTCATTCCCTTCGGGGGATCCTGCACTCAGCAATTTCATTATTCCATCTCTACGGCTTGATTTATTTGAACACGGGCTCCAATTTCTCTGAAGTATAACTAACTGTCTTATTAATCCTTAGTTCTTCTAATTTTAATGTCTAAAATATTCTTAACCGACTTCCTTATTCTTTTACGAATCTTACTAATGCTAGGAATGAAAAAAAAGAAAGAAAATTACAGTGCTCTATCGAGTGCTAGCGAAAGAAAATAGTCATCCGTTTTCCTTTATGTAGACCTTGAAGATTGTTTTACTATAGTATCTGGTTGGTAGCGAAATTTAATGGCCATCATCTGAATCTCTATCATGTGTTGCACTTTGCATACGTATAGTACACTCATGTCCATAAATTATGGATAATTCAGATTCACACAGAAATTGAACTGTAAAATAAAAATTTCACCTGTAGAATTATCACACACATCTTGAAGAAGAATATGCAAATTACAGGAAACCACCAGATTTCCGCGGATAGTTCGTCACAATGACGAGAGTGTAAGAGAGGGGTATATAAGGAATGGTGGCAAAGAAGTAAAATTGTTCACAAGCGCTTTAAAAGCCTTTCAGTGCAATAACCGCATAGTTATGGCACAAAGGAAACATTTGGATGATTTTGTACGTAGTAGAATTACTGGACGACTGGAATGTGGACGTACCGAGCTGGAAGTATCTGTGGAACTTGGAATCACACAGAGTGTCATCTCCAGGCTTTGGCAACGATTCCAAGATAATGGTAATGTGAGTAGATGTTACAGCACAGGTCGCCCACGAGTTACATTGCCGAATGAGGATCAGTATTTGGCAGTTACAGCCAAAAGAAACAGACGGAGCACAGCATCAGACATGTCTCGTCATCTCTCTTCAGCTACCGGTACGACATTTCAAGGCAGACCATGTACAGACGCTTAGGGCACATTGGTCTATATGCTAATAGGCCTGTCAGATGTGTTCCACTTTCCGTAACTCACTGTCGCCTGTGATTAACCTGGAGTAGAGAGCATGTATCGCGAACACCACAACAGTGGTCTTATGTGATGTTTTCCGACGAGTCCGGATTTAGTTTTCAGTCTGATTCTCGCCGGACATTAATATGCGCCAGGTACCCGTTACCACCAAGAGAACACCATTGAACGGCACCGTTAGGGTGGTGCAGGATGGTTCGTTTGGGGAGGAATTATTCTTGGTTCCAGAACTGACCAGCATGTTTAGAGTGAATTGATGAAAGGCCACATCTATCGGGATGTCATTCTGGAACAACATGTATGTTTGTTTTAGGGCGCCATGGGTACTGAATTTCTGTTTATGGATGACAACGCCCGTCCTCACCGTGAAAATACTGTAGACGAATGCCTTCAATCGGATGATATCACCCGTATGGATTGGCCAGCATACTCCAGGACTTGAATCCAATAGAGCATGCGTGGGATATGCTTGGCCGAAGAATTGCAGCCAGTAAACCCACTCCCACCTGTCTACCGGATCTTCGGAAGGCATTGCTTGACGAGTGGTGTAATATTCCCCAAGATCAGATTGATAATTTGATACTAAGCATAACTAGGCGTTGTAAGGCCTTTATTGCATCGTCCGGGAGACATACTCCGTATTAACCATCATGCTAACCATGTTATAATGTTTTTTGTAAATAGAGTCTTTTTTGAAATTTGCTCCAGGGAGTAAAAATTGTTATTTTTATTAATTATGTCAAACATATAGCATCTGTTTTGCTCTTTACCTTTTTTTTATTAAATAGACTTTGCAAATAAGTCAAATTTGTTTTGCTTCTGTCTCTTTCTTTGCCTGAACTTCATTAACCTTAATTTCTGGACATGAGTGTATATGTATTGTTAGAATATGGCTTTATTAGTTAATTCTGTTCAAAAAATTTCAGTATTAAACCTAAAACCTTAATTCTGATATTATATTTGTTAAACGTATAAATAAGAGTTATATAGATTTTTTGAAAAAAAATTCATGAAACTATTTAAATCAAATTTTTAGTTGTTAGTATGTGGTGGGTTTAAAATAAAATTCAAAAAAGTACCGGTGGGAAATTTGTAATTTATATTTTTTTTATTTATAACAAATATGTTTTATATTAGTTTGAGGATAGAACTCACAAGCTTTGTTTCCGTAAGCACATAACTTACCTTAGGTTCAAAATAATCGCTTCAGTCCGGAGGTTGTTATTGGTTTAGACAGATACCACCGCCATACCTTCCCTTACCAGTGAGTCGGTGGATAGGCGAACGAACGATTAAGGTGTTATGGCAAGCGTATGAAGTATTGCTGTGGCGTCTAGTGTGTTTGACGGCGTGATTGTTACTAAGCAGATAAACACATGTAAAATTCTGATTTAACCGTCAATACTTAATGGTCGATTAATTTCTTAATGATGGATTTATTCTTTTTCTTTGTCTAATGAAATTTTTCACCCATGGCTAAATTATTTTTTAATTATTTAAAAATATTATTAATTATATAGAATATTTATTATTTTAACTATATGTGGCACGCCAAGATAATTTTGAGTTGTATAGTATATTCTTTTAATTACAAAAAAATACAACGCATTTCTAGTTATTTTATTAACTCGTTTGGTAATACTTAGAAAAGAAATTTAGTTATTTTATGTTCCACAATTAAAAAATATACTGAAAATAGAAATAAATATTTATTAATTATTACTTATTAGTTTTTCTAATGAAGTATTAAGCAAATAATTACATAATTATAAGTTGAGGTTTTGTAAACTAAGAAAAGGTTTGAGGTATTAAAATATTCAATTCAAATATTAGATTGGTATATGAATTCATATATATAGAGTTAGCACATAATAATAGCACAAGAACATTTTAATGGAAACTCTTGAAAGTAAAGAACAGCTAATGAACACTTCATTTTTTACTTTAAATGAATTATAAAATTGAATGATGTTTATATTTATGATAAAATAAGGATATGTATAGTTACAAAATTGAAAAAAATTCTAATGATTTCGTAAACTGTGAAAAATAACATCATTAATAACAACGCTTAAAGTGTGTGTGTTTTTTAAAAATATTATGAGTTTTCATTGCACTTATTGTGGATTTTGAATTATTTACAATATTATCTTTGTTTCTCGAGAGATTGTAGTATTAAGATTAACTGACATTTTACAAAGGAAATGAATGATGTTAGAAGGAATTATCTCTCTAAATAAAAATTGATGCTTGTATATGTGACCAGCTTTAAATGCTTCTCGTTCAACCAATCACTATGAAAATTGGCATGCATATGTATTTTTTTGAGGAGGAGGTTCTTGTGCTATCCTCTTTGTTGCAGCTCCCCACCAGGTGGCGTTATATCATATCAACTTCTGCACCGTTCAATCAATCGCCAAGCTGCAAACATGGTCACCAAAAATGATGCCAACTTGGCTCTATCGCCAACATTTCGCAATGTTTCCATTGAATCATCTTTCTAGAGTAAGCAACGTCGTTGATTACGAATATTACAATTTTAACATAAAACAAATACAATAGAATGTAGTATTGACGTATTACACATCCAGATATAAATTATTTACGCTATTTTAAGCATTCATTACAGAAAAATTTGTAACAATATGTTACTTTTGCTGAGTAGAGATCAGCTTAGGAAGGGTTTTCTAAATTCGACCCACAAGGGATTTATAAATAAAAAAGAAACCATTTTACATCCACTATTAGACCTACAGAATTAAAATTTAACAGATATGAGTTTTTCATTGAGCTTGATATGCAAAAGCCTTTCTTTGTTTAATTTGCAATTCATTTAACATTGACTCATTAAAAAACTTCTTTATCCTTTCATTTGTATTATTTAATTTTTCGATTCACTCATGCGAAGATTTGGTATACCAGCTAGTACGTTTATAAATGTTTTAATTAGATCTAACAATCGATTTTGAATTATATGAAACATTCAATTTATATCACATAATTTCAAGGATACCCATAATTACAATAAACTGATTCCATGTCACAAATAAAATTAAGTAGTACTTACGTATTATCTCAACAATCGCCAACTCTATTAATATCTCGGCAAGTTGACAATGTATCGTACGTGCTGAATTGGCAACCAGGTGCCTCGTTTCATATAATGTCGCAAATAGGTTGCCATAATACGTAAGTACCAATTACATTTTATAGAAATTAAATTTTCTAATATACCTATAAATTTCTAATTCTTAAAATAATAATAGTAATAAAAGTGATTTGAATTCTTTAGAAATTAACAGATAAATGAATGCATATTTAAAGAGATAAAAGAAAAAGTTTAAAAAAAATCCTTTACCGCATTAAGTATAGACGCAAAGAAAATTTAAACAAATGACTTAAGAAAATAAAATTTAAGTCTTTTACATATATATAAATTTTACCTTGTTATTTCTTTTATCATTTATGTGGTAATTTAATGGAGAATATAATTTTATAGTACACACATACACACACAATCGT
Organism: Trichonephila clavipes; assembly: GCA_019973935.1. Taxonomy (NCBI): domain Eukaryota; kingdom Metazoa; phylum Arthropoda; class Arachnida; order Araneae; family Nephilidae; genus Trichonephila; species Trichonephila clavipes. The sequence continues at coordinate 82,503 of BMAU01015276.1, read as the reverse complement.
GTGGTTACCTAATAATTTTAATCCAAATAAGCATTTTATGGAAAGCTAATATTTTCTGATCGCAACATTTCTTTTAATTTTCAGATAGAATAGAAAAGAATATACACACACAATTGTAACATTCGAAAGTAACATTTTATTATCAGGGTAAGGGAACAAAAAGAGATCCTCTAGCAATATGAATTCTATGACTTTGAAAGCTCTTATTCGAATTCAACGAAGTGGAATTAGGGGACTCGGAATCATTTTTGGGAACTCCATGAAAAAATATAAACTAATATAAGAGAGAGATCTTATCTTTCAATATAAGTGCATAAAACGCATGAATGAAGATCGTTTTTCCTAAGGATATATTTACGTTAAAATGGGTTAAGATGTACGTTTTACGAAGTGGAGAAAATTTAAGCCTTATGATTAGCTTCAGAGAGTTTTACTTTCATTTTGAAAGTGTATGTTTAGAAATGTATGTCTTTAAATTCTTTGGTAGCATTTCCATATTTTTATGTTTAGGGAACCATTTGCAATAAATCATTTTAAAATGCATTTTTTCCTTGTCGTTTGTATATTATTCCTTCAAAAAGTGTAATTCCGAAATTAAAAGAAACAAAACCAGGTATCGTGAAATTAAATATCTTTAAAAAATTTTGGATAAAATTCCTTTCTGTAAATACGGAACTAAAATTAATTCTTTAAAAGAAATTATTTGAAAAAGAAGGTTACCTTTTAAAGAAAAAGGCTAATATTCAGAATTGTTTACGGTGAAATCAGTATTTAAAAAATTAAATCCTGATTATATATTACTCTAAGAAAAAGCCAAATGATAGAAATTATAATGAATCTCAAAATATTCTACTCACTTTACTGTATAAATGGCAATGGTTTGATTTTTTACCAATTTTAAAGATCATTAAAAATGTTTTATTGTTTGGATAAAATATTTGTAATTTTGTATTGTGTGAATAAATATATAATAGGTATTTAAGCATTAAGTATGTTGAATTTGCAGTAACAATAATATATTTGTCAATATGACGATTCAGAGCAAGTACATTTGTTAAAATATAATTAATTGAAAAACTTTATTAACTGTATAAAAACAAGGTATTTTATACATATGTGTTGTTTATTCTTAATGTGTGAAGCCTAAATACAGCAGTATAATTCTCAAAAATACTTTACATTTTACTATTTCTGCAAGGATCGATTAAGTGAATGGTTATTGAATAATTATATCTAAAGCTTTGTATACTGAAAACTACTATCTATTCCCTTTAATACATTAGTGTTAGATAAGTTCTGAATTTAACTTTTTTTCCTTTAAAATAAAATTCCATTTATAATGTGTTCAGTAAGGATTTCAGGCATTTAACGAAATTTGATTTAAACATGTAGTTTGGTACGCATTTTTTCAAGCAATTATAAAAATATCTGATGATTAAAAAACATTGTTATTCCATTACTAATTTTTACTATTTTTATTAAATTAGCTAATTCTGATAAAAATGAACATTTGATCATTTTTCAGTATTGGTAAGGCGAATGTGTTATATATATATATATACACTAGCGCGCGCAATGCTTCTCAAACTTTTAATAAATATTTACTACCCAATATTCAATCGTAATTTTCATCGCCCCCCCACCCCCATACAAAAGTAATGCATTAAATTAAATAATACTTTATTTTTACACTAAACCTACAATTTGACTTTAAACTCTTAAGTGCGTCCAGTGTATATAAACGTTTCACTCATTCAGCGCATTAATTACCCCGGACGTATATATACGTCTTTCTGAAGTATAATCTTTTATGTAAACTGCTATACGTAAAATAATTCCGAAAACTTTGGAAAGCAATACAATTACATGGACAGTGTTTGCAAAGGATTTACTTATTTCAGAGGATTTGATTATTTATTTCTTTAGTACCCCTCCTCCCAATACACCACAACGCTCACTTACGTGGTAAACGGCATTATTGGGGAATGAATCACGTAATTTTTAATTGACATTGAAATAATTAATTATAAACCGGACAAATAATCAGGATAAGTGCTGTATGCAAAAATAAAATTTATATATGAAGAGAGCCCATGGGTTACTGATAATTATTAAAGGTTCTTAACTTAGTATTGTTAAATTAACTATAAAATGCATTAATCAGCACTGATATATGAATGTATTTTGTTTGTTTACTTTCAGAAAATGAATAATTTTTTTAAAATAATATTTCGCTTTCGACTTATCCATATGCTCGCTTTGTAGGGTTATGACACCCTCCTAGAGGGGCACGCCCCAAACTTTGAGAAACACTGCTCTAACGGGAAAAAAATCCCATCACCAAGAAAGACTTGTGTCAAATAAACGAAATTTGGTAGGCATGTTCATATATCTGAAAAATGACATCAAATCTAATTTCGCGTTTCAAGCTTAAGTTTGGCACTAGTAGTGCTACTCAGAACTTGCGTAATAAGTTGATGTTAGCCAAGAATGTTATTAAGAAGATGAAGCAGTTATTATACACAGCTCACCGAGTTTCAACGTGGTCGTGCAAAAGGGCTATGAGAATGTGGATTTTTTTCCATGATATTGCAGAAAGACTTGTCTGGAATGTACTCACTGTGCATGATTGTTGAGAGCAGTGGTCAAGGGATTGAACTACCTCAAGAAAACTGGGTTCCAGGTGGGTGCGTGACAATACTGAGAGGAAAGACCGCCGTATTCCGTGTTCGGCTGCGGCTCATCCTACTGCGTCTGCCACAGAAATTTTTACAACTGTTGGTACCACAGTAACTCCGTGAACTGTTCAAAGACAGCTCAGAACCAGGCGTTTTGTAGAGTGTATTCCATTGACTCCAGGCCATGGTCGTTTGCAAAGCCAGTGGTCTCAAGCTAGAGCTCACTCGACGACAAAGTGGAGATCTGTTGTGTTTTCTAATGAAAGTTGGGCCTTTTTTAGTGCCAGTGATGGCTATGTGTTTGTCAACAGGAGACCAGGGGAATATTTGTAACCGAACTGCCTGTTGCCTAGACGCACTGGACATACACCTGGTCTGGAAATCAATTTCACTTCCTATGACAACAGGAGCACTCTCATGTTTATCTCAAACACACTGAAAGCAAATTTGTACGTCAGTCTGATAATTCTACCTATAGTATTTCCGTTCAGGAACAGCGTTCAAAGGGGAGCTTTCCAACAGGATAACAATGTAACGTGCTCTGCAGAATGTTGATATGTTGCCTTGGGCTTCGAGGTCACCAAAAATGTCTCCAATTGAGTGACCCAATTTATGGGATATCATTGAATAACAACTCCAGCATCATCCACAGTATTGGCGCAACCACTACAAAAGGCCTGGAACTTTATACCGTACAGTGACATTTGGCACCTGTATGACACAATGTATGCACGCTAGCATTCAAAATTCTGGTGGTTACTCCAGCCATTAATGTAACAGCATTTAACATTTGAAATGCATTTTCTTGAACTTAAATTGACCTGTAATCTTGAAAATTAAATAAATTAAACATGTTTTTTTTAATTTCTAATGGGCTGCGGATTGGAGTGTTTCCATTGCAGACCCCTGGTACTTTCCCCAAAAGCTGGTATCTCTTTTTAGTGCTGCACCATATAAGCGGATATCAATCACCGCAAGTAATTCTGACACCCAATCTCCTCCCAGTAGGGAGGCACTTGAGCTCTGACGAAGCGAACCTGCACTAAGATTTAATTTGCCGAGATCACCCAAGCCAAACAGACACTCTAGGGATCTTTTACATGCCGTATAATCATGCAACATGGCCGTTGTCGATTTTCTGCATCATGAAAATCCACCGACTTTGGGCCGAGATCGAACCCAAAACCTTGGGTGCAGAAGGCCAGCGACAAACCAACCATGCCACACAGCCGGCTGAATTAAATATGGTAAATAGACAATTGCATTGTCCAAATTTCCTTACTGTACAGTATTTTTTTCTTGCTGTTGGGATTTTCTTTTCTCATTTTATATACAACTAATAACTCATCAGATTTCTTATTGCTGAAAAATGATTAGTATTAGGTGTAATACGAGAATCACACACATTGATGTGAAGATTACCTAGTTAAAATGAGAAAAACTCTTAAATCTGTACTTTAATGGACAAAATCAGTTAAATTGCAGATTAGCTAGGGAATTTGATGATTAATAACTTAACTCAGTGTCTCTCAAACTGTGGGGCGCGCCCCCCTGGGGGGCGCGATAACTTTACAAGGGGGGCGCGAGCATGTCGAAAATAAAAGATTTAAAAATAATTAATTTACTGGAATGAATTAAAACAAAATACTTTCAAACATAATAAAAAATGGATTTTTACTTTGATATAATTTATAGGCGCGCGCGATATTAAGTCAACAAAAATTAAAAATTTCTTAAATACTTAATTAGCTATCTTTGATCCTATAACCTAATAAAAAACTTTTATTTGATTTGCTGTAATCCCATGATGAGATATTTTTTTATTACGCTTTTTTTATAAACATAACATACAACTCTTTCAGAGAAAAAACAGATCCCAGACGCAGAATCGAAAAAATTTAGGAACATAAAAAGTTCCTCACTGTCATTATTTTTGAAATACTGCACATTATAGCTGTAATCTGTTTAACCTTCTAAGTTATTGGTACAGTTAGTTATGACCCCTCTTTTATGTGTTTCTTTCTCATTTAGGGAAGTTGTAAGTAATGTGTTTCTCTGTTAGGCTTTTTGCATGCAAAAGAGTTTTATGATGTTTGGAAAACCACGGAGAGCTTTTTGAAGGACTACTTGGCCTAGAATTATTTTTACGAGTTTTCTATACATATGAAGCATAACGCGAAAAACGCAAGAGCAAAGAGTGGGCACTTCAGCCGGTATACTTTTAATGTATCAGTGCGGCACAGAGTATTTAATAACTAATTAATTAATGCTAAATTAAGAACAAGTTTAATAAGTATTAACGACTTCCATGGGCTTGTCTTGCAAAGCAAAGTTTTTATAAGGAATGCTTATGATTAGAAATTCACCCTCTGAGTTCTTTTTCTATATTTAGCTGATATCTATATTTTGTCTTCTAAGTAACCACCGCATTTTGCAATATGTTCAATTTAAAAATTAGAGGAAGGAAAAATAACATATAATTATCCTATTATTTTATTTATTTATTTTTTGCTTAAAAGTAGTATACAAAATTATAATGCTTATGTTACTAATTTGTATGGTTTATAATTAAGATCGCCTATTGTAGCTTTAGCGTCAAAGTGCATTATTACTGCATTCAGTACATTATTAATGTATAAGGGGGGCGCGATAAAAATTGTGATCAAAAAGGGGGGCACCAGTATTGAAAGTTTGAGAAGCACTGACTTAACTGCTTTTTAGAACAAAATTGAATTTACACTAGTCTTTCTTTTTACATAATAATATGGTAAACAGTTTATTGAAGGATATAATTTGTTCGATATAAAAAAATTATATACAATATATATATTTTTTAATGCACATAAACTTAATGACTCTCTCTCTCTCAGTGGGACTCTTATTCTATAACGCGTTATATATTTAATCAAAGCAATTACATTTTTTAAAACCATTTAAATTATGTGACAGGAATGCTTGAAAAATCAATAGTGATACTCAAAACTCTCGAAGCGTTCTGTAAAAATTCCCTTTCGAAATATTTTTTTTCATATCTTGTTCCACTTTCTACGGTTGAATATTTTCCCTGGTTTGATTTTCCTCCTCAAAAAATAGCAGAATTTTGCGTTTTAATACATTTCGATGTGCACTTATCTACTTTTCATATAAACCTTTCTACTGTTGAAGCTGTAAGAAAATGATTCAATTCTTCCCTTATTTAAGTTACTTTGGAAACGCTTTTATAAAGGCTAAAAATAGAAGCACATTGAAGCTTTTGATGAAATGTGAAGTTGATGGCTTCTTTTTTTTCCATTTTGTTACAAGTTTGTAAATTTCCATTTCAGTTTCATACAAATGGTAATTTGATGGTTCTACGAAATGCAATCGGTTTCATTTTTGGGGTTTCTAGCTCCGCAGGAAATTCAAAGTAAGTTTAGTTTTTTTCAGCCTTCATAAAGAGAGTTTTTTATTTCTTCTTGTGATGGAGCTGGCACTATCATTGCAATGAGATTTCTTTCATATATCAATATAATATTGAAGCTCTTGTATTTTTGGTGCATTGTGTATAAAATGCACTTTTCTGCAAGTAAAAATTTAGCATATATAATTTGATTTATCATTCATAATACCATGGGTGTCTAAATGAATATTGGATTTTCAACGCTTTTTATAGTATTTATCACATATAAATTACAAGTATAATTCATATATTCAATGAGAGAGTCACTGAAACAGTTTTACCTACAAGTTTACAAATGTTCAATGTGAGCCCCATTCGTCACACGGCACAAATCAAGTCAATAGGCGAGTTTTTCCCAAACTTTTTTCAGTGTGTCTGAGGAAATTCTTGCAACATCTGCTTTCATTCAGTGTCTTAAGTCTGAAAGGTCAGCTGGTACGTACACACAAAAAAATTAAATAAAAATATTTGGTTCACTTTTTTCCAATTGAGGAAATAGCCATAGTTTCAGAGCATCAAGATAGGTAGAGCCAGTTACAGCCTTGGTCGTCCCGTACTTTTCCCTTTACAAAGACAGCCAGTTGTTTCAAACTGATGATACACCTAAGATTGTTATTATCATTTGGAGGTGGACAACCGAACTTAATACAGAACGCTCGTGGAACAGTAATAGCAGATTCTGTCTTTGCCAACTGGAGAACACAACATGCTTTATGTTTACTAAACGTCATTTTTTTTACTAGCGCGTTTATCGGCAAGAGAGGGAAAAAATTAGCATACGTTTCGCGCACACATGCCAGCTAACAAAACTGTTTCAGTTGCTCTTTCATTTGGTGTATGAGTCATACTAATATGTTATGTGTAATGAATACTATATAAAGCGTTACAACTCCGATATTCTTTTAGAATCACCCGGTAGTATAAAAATGTAATTTATCGTGTGCATTTTTAACAATTTGTTCTAAATTAAATAATTTATGAAATATTTTTGTCTTCAAAACAATTTTTTTGTATGTATAAATAAGGGAAGTGGGAGTTATATTAAAGTTGGGGGTATAAAACAAGGGTTATTTTCGACGATTCTCATTCAAGTGACAAAGATGAAGATTGAGTGAGAATCCCTTCTTCAAAATCCCACACCACACCAACGACCCCTTCTACAATGGCGGGTCTACAATGGCGCTAGTATTCGAATCTGGGACTAGCCAATTAAGAGTTCGTGACCATAATCACTAGGAAACGGCTGTCACTTCCCAATATTAGATTCATAGTCAAGGAAAAATATTTTCAGGAAATATGAATTTATTAATAAACGTTTGGTAAAGTACATTGATAAATAAGTATTAATTAGTTCTAACATTTGTTCTTCCGAGATTAGCGATATAAAATTGACCATAACTTCTATTAATTAAAATGGCTCCTCCTTAAAAATTCTATTGAAACCAGAAATTCACAAAAGATGAACAAATAACTAAGAAATTCTTATGATGACTGAATGGAAAAGCTTAAAGACTTCACACTTGAATGATATCAGTGACGTACACATAGTGGGGGGTCCTGGGGGTCCGGAACCTCCCAAAGCCCTTGATTTTTTTCCGATTGATTATAATTATATGCATATAATACGTAAAATTTAATTTATTTGTTATTAATGATTAACTTTATTAATTAATGCTAATTATTGATTCAATAATTAGTTTTTGACTGTGTTTTGTTCTCCAAAATCGACAAAATCAAAGGAGCATGATACAAGAATGTTGAACTTTCGACCCCGGACCCCCTCCCCCCCCTGAAAGGTTTTTGTGTGCGCTACTGAATGATATCATCTGCAGTGGAAGATAAAAACAACTTAGAAGAATATAGGTGATAATGCAACTGTAAATAAATAATTTTTCGGACACAAAAATCCTCTTCAGTTGTATTACTTATGAAATGAAAGGATAAAAAATGTTTTTATTTATTTCTTTAGCTCATTAGCCTTTATTAGTCCAGTGAGTATTAAAGACATATAGTAAGGCAGCTTAAGAAATTAACTAAGAACAGAGATCCAGAGGGTAAAGAAAGGATTAAGTTAGTGAATAAAAAATAGAAATAGCTTAAAAAATCCTTCAAAATGTAATAAAGCAAAAAATGCGATACATGTAGTATACAATAAGCAAGTAAGGTGTATGTTTCTGACAGACATACGAAAGTGAGTCTCAGCAAATTTTTTCTTCAGATTTCTTAAATAATGTATAATGATGCTCTAAATCAATGATACTCAACCAGCGGCCCACTTGGCTTTTTTGAGTTGCCCGCTCATGGCCCATTGCCCTAAGTATTCAGTTATTTAAGGACAATGAATTAAAAATTTAGCGCGAAATTCTTTCAATCAAGCAGTCAAATCGACTAATTTTGCTGTCCATGTCATACGGGTGCGTACAGATTTTTATTACTATTTGAAATTGTAGTGGTTATTAATAACAAATAACAGTGAAATAGGGAATGAACTGGAGTAATGACCATTTTATGGGTGAAATTAATCTCAGTCTGGAATTCAGTTAAAACTAGTTTTTGTTGCCATTTTGCAGTTGATAAAGTAATGCTTGAAATAAGAATAAAAGAGGCTTTGTCAAAAGAGAAGAAATAAACTTATCAAACGGCTTGGCAGTTTTGTTCGTATGTTTTGTTTGTATCGTCTTGAATGAAAGGGAACAGAAACTACCCCAGAACTCAGCAAACAATATATAAAAAAGAATAAATGTTTTATGTGTGTTTAATAGGGATTAATATAGTATTAAAAGCCAAAAATTTGTTTTAATATCTTGATCCATTTTCCACTTTTTAAGTGTCCAGTATTGCCTTGGTCTTATGGTGTTTTTTCCATTAATCCTAATGTTGCGGCCCGTATGAAATATCTGTCATTTGCTTGCAGCCGACCGGAAGAAAAGGCTGAGTTCCCCTGCAATAAATAGCAATCTTTACCTCATCACTCAGAAATTATTTGAAAATAAGCAGACAAAAGTGTACATCATTTTGCATTCATTGTAAAAATAATGCATCATGTATTTAATATTATTTAACTTGCGGCAAAAAATAAAATTTCAAATGCGAATGTCTTAATATCTCTGTATAAAAAATAAATTTTCTCCAGCTCTATATTGTTTATAATACTATACAATTTAGCAAATAAATAGAAAACATCACTTTTGAAGCATCATTCATGGGCCTTTTGTACACAAAATATATCATTTTTTGTAACATCACATTGGTAATAGTTGCCAGAAAGAAATCCCGCGAAAAAATGAAATGAAAAAGGAAATTCTTTTTACTAGATCTTGGCCTGTCAAGTAAACACATCATTAATTTCGAAACCATTCCTCTATGTCTTAAATACCCTTTTTTTAAGGACCAGTAATGCTAGCTTCGGGATCGAATAGTAAATTATTCATCATCATACTCAGTCACTGTTTAATACAAGGGAAAAAAAGTTTGGAAGAGAACTTTTTTTCTTTGCATAACTTAATGAATCGAAATACTAAATGGAAGAAAAAAACTTAGGCTAATCCGAAATGAGTATAATTTCATTACTTACTTGTTAGGATGGGATAAAGAAGTGACATTTGGAGATGATGGATAATTTGAGCCGAATTAAATTGGAATAAAAATAATTAATTAGCAGAAATGAAGAAAAAATAATAATTTAATCTACTACTGACATCATTACGTTTGAATAATTTAAGAATTCCTTTGATTTCTTTTGCTAATTAACGAAGAAATAGATTTTTAAAATATATATTTCGATTCTTACTATATTTTACATAAATTCTACTGTAGGATAATGGTATTTTTTCATTTGAAGTTTTCATTATTACTTTTTACCTATTAATTCTTAAAATAAAAAGAAAATAACGCTTAATTAATACATGAAGAAAAGATACATTAAAAGTGAAATAATAAAGAAATGCCCCTAAAATAATGTATACATCACAACTGAATATAACTTAATTAATGTAACGCAACTCAATGCATTAAATTAATAATTTACTCTTTGTACAAATAATTTACAAAGGATATAGTTAGGATTCTTTACTTTCTAACAATTTCAAATATAATTAAATTGTTTAATTTTTACTTTAAAAATTTAAATGTTTATTTATTTATCTTTTATAGTATTGTGATCACAAAAACTGTGTAACGTAATACAAGTTCATAGGTTTCAAGCAAAATAATTGTCAGAACAGTTAAATCAAAAAGTTTTTTTTAAAATCATACCGTGTCTCCTTAATTAAAAAAAATGACAAGCTAACATTTAAGAACACCAATATTGTGAATTAACGGCTTAAACTGAAGAAAATTATAAATTTAACATGCATGATGACATATAGTTGGTATTTGAATATTTGTTGTATATTTAATTGTGTATAGTTGTAACTGCACTCAAACCGCAAAATAAGTTTTTAAAATTTGTTCCATAGTCTATAAAGCGTTCCTACAGTAACATGTGCGCCATATCAAGTCTAATGTTCAATGTACCAGGTGTCCGAAGAGTATGACTACACTTTCAAATATTAATAACAAGTAAACAAGTAATGACATATATATATATATATATATATATATATATATATATATATATATATATATATATATATATATATATAATATATATAAAAATATTATAAATGTGAAAGTTTGTGAGGAACTTTGTGGGTCTTTCACGCAAAAACAACTGAATGGATTTTAATGAAACTTTACAGTAATATAGCTTATAAATCAGAGTAACACATAGGCTATAATTTATAGCATAGGCTATAATTTATAAAAAATTGTAAAAAGTTTCCAAAATATAACGATATTTGTCAAGTAAGTAGGAAAAAATTCTGGCATCTGTAAGCAAATTTGGCTTGCGCTGCAAAAAAGCCCACGTCAGCATATATCTATCTTTTGTTTGTGCAAAACTCTTTTTCTTTTGGCTACGCAAGGGGCTCGCTTCTAATTAATTCCTGTGATCAGAATAATGCCTATTTTTTTATTTCAAATTAAAACTAAGTTTTGAAGGGAGAGGTTGTTATAAATCTCTCTTTATTTTAATGTTTTTTTTATGATTTTATTATGCACATTTGGTAGTAAGAAATTGATCTTTTAATCAAAATAAATGCTTTTAACGGTTCTGGTACTTAAAAGTAAATAAACTTTCTCCTTCACACTGCATCATTTGGAAAAATTTTCAAAATTTATTTGTGGTTAGTAGTTAATTATAACGCTATAATTTTAATTGAATAGGCAGATATTGCGTTTTTAAGTATAAAAATAATTATAATTATTGTACTGTATTTTTTGGACTGTGTGAGTGAGTGAATATTAACATCGCACACTGTTCAACTACACGAGGGCTTTTGGCAACGTATCACGTAATTTTGAACCATGGTCAAGAGTGACGTGGACGACACCTGAGCTGGCACCCCCTTTTCCTAACTACCACACCACACCAACTTAGAAGGAATATTCTACCAATACTTAGCAGGAATATTCTTTGAAATCCACTCTTCCAAGATATATGACAGCACGGGTTCTATGATGAGTATTTTAGCGGGGAAGCCGAATATTTTTGTAGCAATATTGCGTTTTCAGCTGACGGCGTTTTCAGCAAATTGCAAAGATTATTATTTTTGTCCCGAAAAAAATAGTTTATGTCAAAATTTAAGTGTCTGATATTTTTGTATGTTAGTGAAGACCTTGGAAAATGATTTAACTACTTATTTTAAGTGAACGGTGTATATAATTAATTTTACAGTGGAATATCTTTAATTAGTTTATTAGCTCTAACGATCTTTAATGAATTTATTAGCTCTAACGGATTAAATTTTCCAAAGTGGAGTATTTTGTTTATGTATATCCCTTAATTTGTAAATGTAGTGATCCAAAGAAAATATTGTATGAAAAAAAACTGCAGTAAATCATAATGGGGTTGGATAAAGTATTAAAGTGCATTTCTCCCCTACACGGCGGGTCTTACAAAGCTCTAATAAAGCTCGAGCTACGAAAGTAGGCATTTGCCAACTTGACTCTATCGTTAAAATTTCGCTATGTTTTTCATTGAATCGCCATTATAATTTAAGAAACGGCGTTGCTTGTGAATATTACTATTTAAAAAAAAAACAAATACAACAGAAAGTAATATTAATGTATTGCACTTTTAGATATAAATTATTTTCACTACTTTAAGCGTTCATTACGCAAAACTTTTAACAATGTGCTACTTTTGCTGAGCAGAGATCAGCTTAGGGAGGTATTTTGAAAAATCGACCCTCAAGAGTGTTACGAGGAATTATAAATAAAAAAAAAATTATTTTTATCGGCTATTAGATCTACATACTTAAAATTTAACAAAGGTGTTTTCTTTCTTTCTTTTTTTGTTTAGCTGAGATATGCAAAAAGCTTTTTTGTTTAATTTGCAATTCACATAAAATTAACTCATTAAAAACTTCTTTTTCCTCCAATCTGTGTTGTTTAATTTTTTAGTTCACCCGTGCGAAGAACGGGTATACCAGCTGGTATATATACATATATTCTCCTACAGTTTTTAGGTTCCATAAAAAACATACAATACTTTTTACGTTTTATTACATAATTTCAGTATACATGTTGCAGGAAAATGATTAAATTAGGAATTCCGTCAAATCCCTAAGGGAGATGATGAATTGACCGGAAATGTTCAAATAACGTCTCTTCAAGGTCATTTCCTTGATTAAAGTAAGAAATTTGAGCAAATCTCTGATCTGTTGCAATGAAATGATGAAATAATATTGTCAAGAGTTTAAAAGTGTTTGTTTAACAAATAGGGTGCAATGTTAAACGCAGAAGTGAGTAATACAACAATAATCAATTAAATGAATATTATTTATTTCAAATTAATTAATAGATAAATAGAATATCAGGCTGGTATTTTTTGATGTGTAACATCTTTCCTCTCTCGGTATCATATGCACTAAAATATGAATCCCTATGTTAACCCTATGGTGCAATTTTTTTAAAGACATGGGGATGATATTTAGGGGATCGATAGTACTACCTGTTTGGTTACGAAGGACAAGGACTCGACCATTCAAGGTGTGTCCCCCGCCAGATAGCATTTTGCCAATGCAAATCCTCAGTATATAGTTCATTTCATCATTTCACTGAAGCAGTTGAGGGATTTGATAAATTCACTTATTTTCTACAGGGAAATTACCTTAAAGAGACGTTATTTTAACACATCCCTTAGGGATTTGATCAAATTCCTAATATCATCATTTCCCTGTGGCGTACACACTAATAGTCAGTGAATACGAGATTTCTAGCAACCTTCTATGACGCAATGCAAGATCACCAATCTGAACCATCGATGTAATTCACATTTTCAGTTCATCAGTGTTACAAAATGGTGAGTGGTAAGGAATTTTTTTTCACGTATCTTCACAAAAGTAAGTCCAAATGAGTGGCCAGGGTATTGGAACTCTTCTTTCGATCTATCACCCAGGGAGAACTTTTCATCTACAACTTTTCTCACTTTCAAACTCCAGCATGGTGTTGCTCCATTTACGCTGTACGAATGAAGCAGTTTTAAATTCGATAAACCATTCTCTTGTTCTTGAGTGCGTGAGTGAGTGATTTTGGGGTTTTATGGCGCAAGAGTCGATTTCGGCTAAATTGCGACAAACATTTGTTTAAAATTTAAATATTATGGGAAAATGACTACAACCTAAAGATGATAAATGCTTTATTTAACAAGATGAAGAATGAAATATCTAAATTATACTAAACAGCAAAGGAGAGCGTCTTTCTCCTACGTCTAAAGCTAAGCGTCCCTAACGTCCTTCTGCATATTTTCCCGTGTGTCCTTTAAACGGACATTCCTGACGGGGTGTGACGTCAGTGTGGACTGCTCCAACCTAAGTACAGGGGGAGGGGTTGTCCTTTGCACATATCCAACCCTACATCGGCCATCATGACCGGGAAGGCGACCTCGCCTGATTATATACAATGATAAAAGGGTACAGATACATAGTAATGAAATATTAAAAATGTACACAGTTACACAGTAGATGAAAGAATTATACACAACACAAAATTTCATCAAAGAAAAAAGTACAAAAATACTGAAAAATGAACAAATTTAAAGTAATATCTCGAAAATAGAAAAAAATTTCATACATTACCACTGGGGTAAAACATATTATGTTAACGATACAAATAATATCAAGGCTAAAATAAGAATCTGGAATAAGAAACAGGAATATATTGAAGCAAGATGCTCCTACTTCTAAACACTTAAATTTGTACTAGAATGAAATAAGAAAATGTTAGAGTCATTCAATAAAAATGGAATCAAAAATAAATAAATAGATAAAAAGTCTGTTGTTAATGTCCATAACGAAAGTCTTTCACAGGAAGAAAAATTGTGAACAGTTTTTAGTGGAGAAATCAAGTAGAGTTAGTTTGGCTTGGCCAGAGTTTCAAGAATTCTGCACAAGTAGACGTTTTTGATGGTCCGTCGACAAAATCACACTTTTCTCCGTCACAAGTGTCATTGTGCTTGACTTTTGTAACTTTGTATGGTTCGAGGTATTTTTGCTTAAGTTTCAAACCTGGACCAAACTGAGTGCATTTGATTGCTACTAGGTCATGTAGTTGATATTTATGAGCTTGTCTGCGCCAGAGATTGTACGTGCGGCGATTCTCATCTTGAACTTTGTAGATTTGCTTTTTGGCATCTTGACGGAGAGCATCACGTTGTTCTTGGAATTGAGCTGTAATCTCATCGTTAAGAAGTTCGACAATCTCAATGTCCTGGCAAGACTTCATCTAGGTGTCGAAAAGGAGCTCAAATGGGGTCATCTTGATGCTTCTTTGAAAAGTTGAGTTCAGGATTTCTTGCAGGTGGGGTACGTGAGAGTACCATTTCTCAGGATCGTCGACAGAAAGTTTTGACAGCACAGCAATGATGGTGGAATTTTGTTTTTCAATTTGGCCATTAGATCTTGGGAGACCAGTTGTAATGGAGATATGAAGGATGTTTTGCTTTTTACAGTACTCTTCAAATGCGGACGAAGTAAATGCGGATCCTTTATCAGTGATAATCCTAGCGGGGTTTCCGAAGACATGTCTTTGGTTTTCTAATCGATTTATGACTTCTGCAGCGTCCGTAGATCTAGTGGGATACAGCCATGTAAATGTACTGAATGCGTCAATCACTGCAAAAACATGCTTATATTTCTTAGAAGTTTTCGCTAGGGGACCCAAATGATCTAGATGAAATGTATGGAGTGGTAAATCGTTTTTTTCTATCGCGTTAAGCGTGTCATCTTGTTTACCACGTTTCTGGTTTGTGAGAATGCATGTAACACAGATTTGAATGCATTTTTCAACTTTGTCTTTAAGTCGTGGGATGTAAAAGTCTTTGCTAACTAAATCTTGTGTGCGTGGAACAGCAAAATGGTCACGTTCATGTGCAGTTTTAATGATGTTTGCCTGCATTTCGTCAGGTACCACTAGTAAATCGGTGCCATTGACTGTTTTGTAAAGAAGTTTGTTTTTTACGATATAGTTACCATGTGGCGTTGTTTCTAAAAGCGTCTTTATCGCTGTTATTTGGTCATCAGCCTGTTGTGCTTTGAGAAATTGAAGATGGACACTATTTTGGATTAGCATACAATGTGGAGGTCGACTGAGAGCATCCACATGAGCCATCTTTGAGCCTTTACGGTGTTCTATTGTATAGTTAAATTCTTGGAGATAAAGTGCCTATCTGGCTATCCTGGGGTTTAACTCTTTTTTACTTAGTGTTTTGACTAAGGCGTCACAGTCAGTAATAATTTTGAATGATGTTCCTAGTACATAGATGCGAAACTTTTTAAGTGCTTCGACCATTGCAAGGACTTCTAGTTCCAAACTAATGTACTTTCTTTCATGGTCTGATGTCTTTTTTGACATGTAGAATACAGTGTGAAACTGGTTGTCATGTATGGATTTTTGGAGTAGGACTGCTCCCAAACCATCGATTGACGCGTCAGTGTGAATCTCAGTGGGATAATTCTGGTTAAAAATACTTAAAACGGGTTGTTGGGAAAGTAAGTATTTTAATTTTTAAAATGCTGTCTATTGTTCAGCATAAAATTTGAAAAGGGAGTCTTTATAAAGGAGGTCACTCAAAGGTTTTGCTATGGTCGAATATGAGGGTAAAAACTTTCTAAAATAGCCAGTAAGACCAAGCAATCGGCGAACGTCTTTAGTATTTTTAAGATCAGGATAGTTAATAACAGCTTTAGTTTTTGAAGGGGAAGGAAACAATCTACCGTTTTCTATAATATGGCCAAGAAACTCAATTGTATTATGTAAAAATTGACATTTTTAAAATTTATTTCAAGTCCGTAATCATAAGCTACCTCTAGAACAATTTTTAGATATTCAAGGGCTTGGGACTCATTAGCAGCGGGAATAACGACATCATCCATATATGGGAGAACAACACTTTTCGAAATCAGATGTCGGAAAATGGCATTTATGTACCACATAAAGGTGGAAGGACAAGTATTCAGTCCAAAAGGCATTCGTCTAAATTGATACTGACCATTGTGAGTAACAAAACTGGTAAATTTACGGCTCCTTTCATTTACCGCGACATGAAAAATCCATTTTTTAGATCTAGAGTAGTAAATATTTTAGCATTTTGGAGACAATCTAAAATATCGTCAATTAAAGGAAGAGGATAGTTATCTTTAATAAGTTTGCGATTTAAGCGTCTATAATAAATGCAAACTCTTGATTTCCCGTCTTTTTTCTTTACTACCACAACTTGACTAGCGTAAGGGGATGAACACGGCTCAACAATTCCATTTTTAACCCATACATCAACTTGAGCGTCCACTATATCTCGTTCAGCAAATGACAAACGTCGGGGCTTATGAAATATCGGTTCATCGTCGGTGAGAGCGATATCAAGCTCAATGTTTACAGTGTTTTTTTAGGCGTGTATGTCGATAGCAGTTTTGTTCGATTTCAGCTCGATTATGTTGAGAAACATTTGGACCGATGTCAAATGTGGATGAACCATCAGAAATCTTCATAATAAAATTTTCATTTGCATTATCAGAAGGCCTTAAAATTTGTGCAAATTTTACGCCTGTAGGCGATATATTTAGATGTGCTTGTTTAATTACGTCACAACCGTATATAAGGTCATAATTTGTACAAGAATTTGGTACAACAGAAATAGTAACAGGAAAAATTTGATCATCGATAGTAATTTCAGAATCAAAAGTTCCTATCACATTAATTCATGAAAAAAAACCCTGTTAATAATGTGTTGGTTTGTTTCAGTGGCGGTGCATCTATATTTATGTAAGTAGACTTTTTTAATAGTGTTAAATTGCTGCCTGTGTCTACTAATCCGTTAAGTTTACGGCCAAAAATTGCTACGTCTTTAAACATATTAATATAAGAAGGCAATTCATGCACAGAATTTACACCAGAAGGTGGTGTAGAAGTGTTATTTAAATTAGCTCGTCGGCATTCAAATGATTTGTGACCATAAAGATTACATAAGAGGCATTTGGGGCCACGTGAATGATTAGGACAAGATTTGGATAGGTGACCTATATCATTACAATTAACCCTCCAACTGGACAAAACAGATTTTTCCGCCCTACTAGAGAGGCTTCGAAAATGGACTGCACGGATTTTCTGCCTTCAAGTAACGTTTTCAAAAGCGGATTAGCCGCACTTTTCTGAAATCCTTTCCCCCTTTTAAGGTTTAACATCTTGAAAGATAATGAGGGACGGAGGAAGCAACACAGCAGGAGTTTAATGGCTCGCAGGGAACCCCGTGTTTTGACCCCCCCCCCAATCGTAAAAAATCGGGGAGAAATTTCTTTACAACCCAAGAAGTGTTTCTTTGCTAGCTTGTATTTTAAAAGTTTCCAAATGTCCCAACGCATAAGTAAAATATGTTACAATTTCCTTTTGGTTTCATATTAAGTTCAAACTGTAACAAGTTGGGGCGTGTCAGGGCAATCTGCTATTTTATATAGTTATACATATTATCTTTTTTTAAGTATATTTTCTTTCGCTTCATTTTTCTTATTCAAAGCTTTCAGTTTTTGAAACATGATTATTTTATTATAAGATACCGAAAAAATTAATAAAACATCAATCTCTTTAAAATTTGGAACCTTTTCAATTTTCCAACCACTAAAAATGAATACATTTAAACTTCATCAAATCATTTGAAACATTTTCTTACACTTTGATAAAAATAATAACGAAAAAAAAACTAATTAAGATTTATTAGTTTTTTTTTTTTAGATTTCAAAGCCTAAGTGTTCAGGGAAGTTTAAGTACAGTGTGCCTAGTTATATATTGTTAAAATACACCGAATTATATTTGAATTTTAAGTGCTTGAACTTCAGTTTACATCAAAGTCAACATGAATGAAGATTTTCACACATTTTTTTTATAACTTGAATGTTTGAATAAATGGTAATCAAAAATATACGGAAACATTTACAGTAGACATTTATGCATATAAATAAACATAAAAATCAATTTTAAATTCGAGCTATTGAAAAACATTCGAATTATATATTGTTCAAAAATATCTATTTATACAAAATACTTCAACATTTATCTTTTTTAAAGGCTAACTGAATAAGTAATTAAAATCTGGATATGTTTTGAAATCTCGACCTTATATAAAGCTAGAAATTTTATGTTAGAAATTCCATTTGAAATTTCGAAAAAAAAATGCATCGCGCAGTTAAAAATTAATTACCATAAGTTTAACAATTTTTTGAGTATAATAAAAATTTCAAATTTTATTATATAGCTTCTTTGGTATATTTTAATATATTTCGGCCGCGGTAGCCGAGTGGTATAGGTATCGGAACGTGGTTTGCTTTGTCACGAGTTCAAGCCCTGTACCACTAAAGACCCGCCGTGTAGGGCAGCGATGCACGTTAAATCTGCGAGAGCTGAAACGTCCTCCCGTTGGTGTGGTGGGGTAGTTAGGAGAGGGGGTGCCAGCTCAGGTTTCGTCCACGTCACTTGACCATGGTTCAAAATTACGTGGTCCGTCGCCAAAAGCCCCCGTGTAGCTGAACAGTGCGACGTTAATATTCAATCATTCATTTAATATATTTCGAAGATTTCATACAATTCGGTTGAAAACCGCATGCTAAGAGCAAAAAATATACTAAAAAAATTGATGAATATACAATTACAATAAATTCTTACATAGAGAAGCAAAACTGAGAAGCTAAAGCGTAGGAATAAAAAATTTTGAGTATATCTGAAGTAGTTTTCGAAATATTTATTTTAAAGTTTAGAAAATTTGTGTGCGTTATGTTATACTTGATATCAATTAAATGGTTAAAATAATGTGTGTTAATATTAGTCATGTAATCGTTTGATGACACATTCATATACTAATAAAAATTATCATGGTCATTGATGCGAATGTCAAGAATTTTATGTAATTTTAAATTCAGACATTAAGATATTGATGTAGAAAATATAAAACGACCATCTAAAATACATGAAAAATGCAGTCTACCATGAAATGATCTTGACAAACAAAATACGGCATTTTCACTTACTATGGCAGAGCCGGCTTAGTCAGGGGCGATCTGGAAAAACAGAGAGAGAATCGCGGTTTTGATGGATGCCGCTCTAGCTTTTAAAGCTCCCAGGAAAAATTATATATATATATATAAATTACAAATGCAAAAATAAATCTTGTAATTTTCCATACATTTTTATAACAATGAATTGTGGAATTGGCTTCCAATACATTGTTGTGTTTGACAATATCTAAGGTAACCAACCCTACTTTAGATAGATTTGTACTACTTTTTCGTAACCGTATTCCTTTTAAAATTAATTCGTGCAGCCGAAATACACCTTTTGTACCCTTAAAAATTTATGTTAACTATAACGGTTAATTTTAATTTATGCAACTTGTGAAATGTTCATAATTAACCATTTCCGTCTAAACAGTTTACATGAAAAAAAAGTTTGGACTCCCTCATTCATTAGGGATTTATATAAGATTCTAACATTAAATTTTATTTTTCACCGAATAGGATTGAGTGGAAGTGTATAGTGCTTCCACACCACAGGTCTGGGGTTCTATTAACGGGCTGCGCAAGGTCGACTCTGCCTTTCATCCCCGCTACATTGGGTCGATAAATGAGTACCAAGCTTGCTTCGGGTCTTAAACACTGAATTTCTCTCTTCAGATAGACCACCAAATCGGGACATCTGTTCATGCACCTCAGCGTCCAATGGTCACGTGTATTATGATGGGCACAGTAGTTCCTGACCCTCATGGATTGTTGTGCCACTGAGTTTGAGTCTTAAGTTTGAGGATTACCTCACTTTGGGGATACCCCTTAGATAAACATGTATTTCCACTCATTTGCAATTAAACATTTTTCTTTCAATTACATTTATTTCAGAAGGAAGTTTGATTTTTCAAATGTATTTGCTTAATAACATGTATATTTGTGCATTATATTAAAAATTTGATCAGTCCAAAATTACATGTTTTTAGCTCCTCTAAAAGCTTTTAGGATTTTACAACTGATCTTACAATCCATATACGTTTTATAGTAGTATATTTAAAAATGATAAAGACATTTTTACGACTGTGTGAGCTGTTATGCCTCGTTTATAAATATAAAAAATTGCATTCAGCTACAGTTTTTAAAATGTACAGAAATAAGTGGAGAAATAGGATACTTACATATTATGAATATTTTTGACTGCAGTAAAATATTTTTATATTTCAGTTTCTTTACAATTTGAATAGAAGTTGTAAGCCATTTTGCGAATAGTTTGATATTGAGTATAAACCCATAGGCTGTTTAATATTGTAAAGTGTTTTACTTTGATACCAGCACACATTAAAATAAGGCTCATTTGCAGTTATATGATCAGCTTCAGTGATATTTAAATTTTAAAAAATAGTCTACACGTACGAAAACATTCTTTCACAACCGCACACCACATCTCATACTATATCTTCCCTACAGCAGGAAATATTTGTGTATACTGAAAAAATTTAATACAGGATACATTTCCAAGTGTTAAATTTGTTTTTAAAATTTGGTATGAATACATTGTGGAGAACTGTCGGTTAACTTCACTGAACAAAATTGTTTTAAGTGTACTGTTTTGAAAGACAAGATTAATTAGGGAGAACTTTTCTCACAATAGAATTTGTAATGACTGAATTGTGTGAAAATGTAGTTATCGATGTGTGACATTTTTCCTTGTAATAAAAGAAACAGAAAGATAAGAAATTTAACTTGAGTAGAAAATGGTTAGAAGTACTGTCATGCGCATTTGAAGAAGTATATCCCCCATTAAAATTAAAAATTATTGACTGAATGTGTGTTATGTCCATCACAAATGCCGATGTAGAAAAGGAATTTTTATTTAATACAAGAAGTTCGAAAAAGAGAACACTAGGAAGGAAAATTTAAATTTTTTTCCGAAAAATATTCAGTTAACATAAAAATATCTTTTATATGATTTTAATTAAAATAAATTAAAAGTATTGAAATCAATTTTTATGCTATTTTAAATTAAAAATATAACTGAATAGAGAAAGATCGATTTTATTTCATAAATATAATCATTGTATGTATTATTTATTGTGTTATTGTTTAAAAATGAGATAGGGCCTTTGCTCTTTTTACCTCATTACTTTTTAAAAAACAGGAAAGTGAGCGCGTTTTCTTACTCTCATATTCAAAAATGAATACAGGATGCTTTTTTTCTGGTTCAAATCGCAATACCAAATATAATACCAAATATATATATATATATTTTAATTTTTAAAAAAAATGACAGAAAAATAAATTTTCTTTGAAAAATATAATTATTTTTCAACTTCTAACATACTATTTATTTCATTTTTTCCTCTTTTTTTTACCTTTCATTTCGTTTTTAATTTTACTGTGACTGAACATATAGGAGAAAGAAACACCCTATCTTTCAAAGAGGATTGATCAAGAGAGGATATCTACCCTTTCAAAGAAGATTGCTCAAGGCAACTTAAAAGCTAGTTGTAAATGATTGATCTCTTGGTTCTTACTTTTCAAAAGGAACCGAACTGGGTCGTAAAATTTTCCTCATTCGACCTCCCAAGTTCTAAAAGGGGAAAGGAAAAAAGTCTGTTGCATTTTTGAAGGGAATCGCAAAATAAGAGTTAAACGCTTTCGGAATAACTTTTCAGGAGGAAGGTATCCAGTTAGAGGAATAAAACAACGTTGGGGATTTTCAGCTGCGTCGGAAACGTTGAATTTTGTGGGTTTTCTTTGGAAGCTTTGTTGTTTAAAATCGCGTCCTCGGCTTTCATATGAATGACGAAAATTCGGTGAATTAGTGTTATGTATTCCCATGTTTTTAATGACACTTTCATAAGTAAGTAATTTCTGCCTAAATTCGGAAAATGAGGTTGCACCATAGAGGATTATTTTATCTGAACGAGGCCCATCAATTCCATTAATGACGTACTGGATAACTGATGCTTCGTCAATTTTTGAATCACATCTATTTGCTAATTCACGCATGGAATTAAAATATTGCATTAAACTCTCGGTTTTATACATTTGTCTTTTTTCTAATTCGCGGTGAATTTCTATGGAAGTTACTAAATCCGAAAATTATTCAATTAAAGCTTTTTTGAATAACTCGTATGTATTTAAATTTCTTTGTGAAAAAAGAAATGATTTAGCAGTTCCACATACTAGACGTTTCGCGAAAATTAATTTTTGAGAAGAACTGATAGCTGGGAATAAATCAAAATTTTCTTCAACATCGCGAAAGAAACTATTTACAGAATAAAAATCTACCCCGGTAAATTTTCTATTAGTCGCCGAAATATCCCGCAATAAAGTCCAAAATTGGGTATTCTTCTCTGTAAGGGAAGCATCGTTTGAATAGGGAGGAAAAGTATTTTGTGTACAAAGAGATGAAACGTTTTGATGTGCTGGCATAAAAGAAGAACCTTGAACGCTGGGTAGGGGTGCATTGCTGACCGGATGTTGAAAAGGGGAGTTCTGGTCTGTCCCTTCCGATGAAAAATTCCTGTCTAACGTGATTCGTTTTTGAAACTACGTTTTCGCTTTCAGAAAAGGATGTCTCCGAATTATTTAATGTTAGTTGGAATTAATCTAAGTTCGTCAAAGCTTTAAATATACTATTGCATAAATTTTGCTCATTTGTTTCTACGTCTAAATGCAATAAATTAGCACTGAGATGAAATCAGGCAATGAAAATTCGTTTAAAATTTTTTCTTTGTGTTCTTCAACTCTAAACCCTTTAGGGAATGTAGAAAAATTTCTTATTTTATTTCGCGAAGAACGGGCAAATTCGGTGAATCCTAATATAGAATTTAATGTTTTTACAGCACGAGTTGTATCACATTTCAACGAATTAGCAATTATAGGAATATCGCCTAAGTTAATATTTTTACAGGACATCTTAATATACAAAATTAATCACTTTGAAAATTTATACACGGTGCAAGGATGTAATCAAAATTTCCCTATCACACTCTGAGTTAAAACTACTAAATACAGTAATTTTAAAGTCAAAATAAACAAACAAAAAATATACGTTTAATTAAATTTTGCCTACCTGGGGTTGGGGAGCAGTCCGTACAATAAATCCAAAACCAGTTGAGGCACTAAATGAATCCAAGAAAAAGAAAGTCCAACAGCAACAAGTCGTTTTTTGCAATGTAGCGTCCATTGAAGTAAAATATTAACTCGTCTTAAAAATTTTCTCTCGTCTAGAGGAGATTTTCCTTAATATGCAAGAGAAAGGTCGAGCCCCCAAAATATGGGAAAATGGCTACAACCTAAGGATAATAAATGCTTTATTTAACAAGATGAAGGATGAAA
The DNA here is from genome assembly GCA_019973935.1 of Trichonephila clavipes. Classification (NCBI taxonomy): domain Eukaryota; kingdom Metazoa; phylum Arthropoda; class Arachnida; order Araneae; family Nephilidae; genus Trichonephila; species Trichonephila clavipes. The sequence goes on along the minus strand of BMAU01015276.1, from coordinate 58,456 downwards.
TATCTAAATTATACTAAACAGCAAAGGAGAACGTATTTCTCCTACGTCTAAAGCTTAGCGTCCCTAACGTTCGTCTGCATATTTTCCCGTGTGTCCTTTAGTCGGACATTTTCGACGGGGTGTGACGTCAGTGGGGACTGCTCCACCTTAAGTACAGGGGAGGGGTTGTCCGTTGCACATATCCAACCCTACAATATAATTAAAAATTTTAATTTCTGACATGAACATATTTTTTTAGAATATTAAAAGATTAAAATACATATGAATATAAAAAATACATGCACATATATTTATATGTGTGTATCCCTGCATGCACACATATAAAATTTCCTTTTGAACCAATTACTTCCTGAACTTTCGATACGGTGTGGGTGTTATGTGGGAATATTCCCCATCATCATAATGTTTCAGTACGTACTCGTCCGGGTCGTACTCAATCATGTCCTCGTCTGAGGAATCCTGTTGAGTTTACTTTTTCGTGGTTTGTGTGGTGCCATCTTTATTTCTATTTTTGTTTTATTAATTTTTTAAGTAGTTCTTTTTTTCTTTTTCTTGCACGATATTTTTAGGTCTGTTTGGAATCCTGTATTTAAGCAGATGAAGAAAGAGGTTGAACACTGGAGTTGGATGGAGAAGTGGATAAGATTAATGACGATTCAATAGGGATGGAAATACTATCTGTTGAGGAAAGCACATCATCAGACGCAGGAGTTGGTGGCTGAGGCTCTAACACTGTAGCTGCTATTGAAGAAGTGGATGACAAGAGATATGCTTAGGTTGCAGATGAGGTAAAAGTAGTAGAAGTGGATATATATATACACTGGTGTGAAAAAGTTAAGGACGAGACGGTTTTTTCAATATAACTTTGTACAAAAGCTTTCCAAATCAACACATTTAATACCGTAAGATTCCCAATACGTAAGGACATGTGTAATGTAAGCAACACTTACTAAAAGAGAAATCAGAGGGATAAAAAGAAGCTTGATTGAAAAAGTAGCATGGAGAGCAATGCGACTGAAGGCCGAAACATCCCTGTGATGGATGTACAGCAAGAAACATCTGGTCTTTAGTAAGGGATATGATCTCCCCTGACTGCTAGGCAGGTTTCACAGCGTCTGCCCATGCTGAGAATGAGGGTGTCAATGAGTTGTTGAGGCATTGCTGCCCATTCGACTTGCAGCACCAATCGAAGCTCCCGAATCGTTACTGGTGGTAAGGTACGAGCTGCCAAGCGTCTGCCTAGAAAATCCCATACATGCTCGATGGGATTGAGATCCGTCGATCGTGCCGGTCAATCCATACGTTCAATATCCTCACTCTCTAAGAGCTGTTCGGCAGCTACTGTGCGATGACATGGTGCATTGTCGTCCATGAAAAGGAACTGCAGACCCATAGCGCCTCTAAAAAGACGCACATATGGAAGAAGAATCTCGTTACAATAACGGGTCCCGTTGACTGAACCTGTGTCGAAGATGTGAAGGTCTGTACGACTACCAAGCATAATGCCTCCCCAAACGAGAACACCGCGACCTCCATACTTGTCCCTTTCAATGATGTTCGAGGGATGATTGCGGCCTCCCCGCTCTCTCCAGATGAGTATGCGATGAGAATCGCTACTCAAACTGAATCTGCTCTCAACTGTAAAGAGTACTCGTCCCCATTCATTGTGTCTGCAATTCCGGAGTTCCCGGCACCACAGAGAACGCCTTCTCCGATGGGCAGGCGTTAAAGGTACACACCGTAAAGGGCGTCGTGCAAACAGACCACCACCGTGCAGTCTTCTGGCCACGGTAAAACGCGATATCTGTCGTCCAGTCGCCTGTGTCGTGTGTCTAGCGATTTCTCCCGCTGTCTGCCGCCTGTTTCTTCTGGCCTGTAAGACAATGTACCGGTCATCTGCGGGTGTGGTTCCTCGTGGACGACCACTACTGAACCCCCGGATAGCGGTTCCTGTAGTTTGAAATTGTCTCTAAAGTCGTGAAACGATGCTGTGAGCAATTCCGAACTCTGCAACCACACTTGTCACACTGCGGCCTTCCTCCAACTTCCCAATGATTCGATCTCGGGTAAAAACATCCAGATGTCGTCTAACAGAATGATTATTCGCCATTTCTCGCTGAGGCAGCAACTCGGTCAGAAATACTGATCTTACACCGACAACATGCTTTATACTACTCAGACACTCCCCATTACGTCTACCTGCATATCTGCGCATGTGCTACCGTACATCACCTTACATTATCTCCTGATTGGTCTTTCTGTCCGCTCTGCCTCTTCGTTCAGCTGATATGCTAATTATTCGAATTCGTCCTTAATTTTTGCACACCAGTGTATATTTGATTTAGTTAGGAATGAAAGTGGTATAAAAAACTAAATTTAAAGGTGGACATTTTATATTTGTGATATTTTCATCTGTCTGAGTAGTAGCGGATTGTTTTGTAGATTAAGCAGCCTGGGCGTATGTATGTGATATTGGACTGGACAATATTTTTTTGTCTTCTATGTAAGATATTCTGTTGTTATATAGTTTTAATAGTTTAGATTTCTTTCTCTATTTTCCATTTCGGATAAAATTTCGAATCTTCAGAGTGAAGCAATGAACAGTTGACACATTTTTGTTCTCGAGTACAATCCGTGGAAGAATGTCCAGTAGATGAACATCTAGAGTACGTTAATCGACAACGGCAGGAAGTGTGTGAGTGTCCGAATCTCTGGCACTTGAAACAGCGCAGAGGATTCGGTATATAGGGATGTATTTCGCAATTATGGTAACCGGCTTTTATAGTGGTCGGGAGCTAAGGACTATTGAATGTCAAAATTATGTGTCTATTTGGAATAAGGGCAGCATTTTTTTTAAAGTGATTCTTCTGACCTGAACTACACCCTGGTCTGAAAATCCTTGAAGGATTTCAGCATCAGAAGTGCATAACAAGTCAGGTTCTGAAATTACACTTTGAAAGGAATTCAAAGATTTATGGGGAGTAACGAGGATGCTTTATGGAACGCAAAACAATCGCAAGTGGAAATCATTGTTTATTTACAATTAATTTTTGAAAGTGTAGTCACACTTTTCGGACACCGTGTATATCATTTTTGGATAACAAGGTCATTTTAAGACTTTTTCTCTACTTAAGAATTTTTTTTCTTTAAACTAATAATGTTAAACAAATATCTAAAGCTGTTAAAGATTTAAAAAAGTAAATCTTCCCTTTCCACGATTTATTATTGTATTTTTCAGGCATTTCTTTGAAAGATTTCGAAAGATGATACAAAAAGAACTATTCTCGTTTCTAAAGATCTTTGTTGTTTTCGAAGACCTTTGATAATTTTTAAAAGATATGTTTTTATTTTATGCTGCATTTTCTGTACGTTTTTAAAAAAATGTGTTTTTTTCCATTATATGGAATGCTATATATATATAAGTGCTTCAATTATAAATTCAAAAAATATTTTTGAAAACAAATTTTCTGTAAAATAATTCGGAATCAGTAAAAAATGCAGAGTAATAACCATTGGATGAAAAGTGTTTCTTTTCCCCTTTGTGTGGGGCATCTTACAGTCTTTTCCTGAATTATACATCGTCACCCTGGGTAGCCTACCGGTTATAGTCACGAACTCGTAGCCCGAGTGCATCGGATTCGAGTTCTGGTGCAGCTAAATACCTATCATGTAGAGGGGGTTGAGTCATGTCAAATATGTTGGGCACAAAGTCCTACCGTTAGCATAAGTTAGAAGATTGGGGAGGGAGGTACAAGCATAGGTGCGGCCCTCATCACTTGAGTAAGGTTTTAAATAACGAGGTCTGTCACCATCAGTTCTCGTATTGCTTTATATTGTGATATTAATATAACTCTTACTCTCTTTAATTATACAACTTTAATTTTTTATCTTCCCTAACACTACATCAGCACATGCAAAAGACAATGTAGTAAGAGCAATAGTATAAACATAATTTAAAAACAAGTAAAACAAAAAATATTTTTAAGTCAATTCCTACTTAGGTCAACAATTTTTTTAATTTTAGCTACTTTTTATTAAACAGTTACAATTAATATAAATATCTATATACATATGACAGAATCACAACATTAAGTGGTAGTTATTTTTTATTAATTATCATTAAAATATCGTATTGTCATCCGAAACAATCGTGTATATAAAATTTCAGTTCAACCGAATGCTTCAAAACGTGAGAAAAAGACTTTTCAAGTTTTGACACAAATCATCAAAATGGTCCCTAAGTCACCCAAAATGATGCCAACGTGGCTGTATTAGTAATTCTTCAAATAAATAGTTTTAATCAATTAGTTTTTATTAATTATAATTAAATTATTGTATTGTCATCCGAAAGAATCATGTATATAAAATTTCAGCTCAATGGAGCGTTTTAAAATGCATTTAATTAACAATTGAAAATTCCAAGAAGATAAATAAATATACAGAGAGTGTGAGCCAATAGTAGGAATTGAAAAAAAACAAACAAAATTACTTTATTAACAATATAGCTCAACTATGCATACAATTACTACAATGTCATATTCAGGCAGATTTTAGAATGCATTTATTATCTCTCATTACTTTTAGAAAAATTGGAGCACACCGAAAAATAATTACGATAATACGATGAAAAGTTTAGATAAAAATATAACATATTTAATATAGCAACTTTTTAAATACTGATAATAAATATTGAATTTATAATAAAATACAGAAAAAAAAAACTAATACAGTTTTAACTGATCAAAAACTTTGTTTATATAATTCTTTTACTTACTGAATCTTCAAAATTCCAAAATGCACTCAATACTATTAACTAGAAATGATTATACACTTGCAAGCTTATCGTAAATCCCATCGGGAACCAATGCATATGTTAAATTATGACTGCTACGTATTAATTAAAATTATATTGATATTAGACTTCCTCTTTCTATCCATCCACTTGGGGAACTTTTTTTCAATTCCAAACTCTAGTATGGTGGTGCCCTATTTACGTTGTTGAAATTTATTTTCTATAAACTGTGCTACAATCTGCTCTTGTTCTTGTGGTGAAGTCGTTTTGAAACGAGAATCTTCTTTGAATTTCATTAAACAGAGACTAATATTTTCTTTATGGAACATAAAAAAACCATAAGTGAAAATCTTTGTTAGTTTTTCATTAATTTCTGAAACTGTTGTCATACTTTTCGAACACCCTATATATATATTAATGTAAAAAGCAAGCAAAATATATTAAAAAAATCCATTGTCTTCTAATATGATGATAAAAAATTATTTTTAAAATATTCGTAATGAATTTATTAAATTTCTTTTAAATACCGTATCAAAATCTTTCAGTGGAATAGAATGTAAAAATAGAACTATAAAACACGAAATTCTATGTTATAAGGTATCCGAACACGTTCGGAGTACTTTTTTAAAAACTAGCATATTTTTAAACATTACGAATGCTTTCTTAAGAATCAATACCAATAAATACTATATATATATATATATATATATATATATATATATATATATATAATCATATATATATAATATATATATATATATATATATATATATATATATATATATATATATATATATATATATATATATATATATAAAACTCTCTCTTTAACAATAGTTAAAAAAATATCTAAATTTTATCAAAATCACAATTATAAGTAAAATTTGGCAACATTTTTGAAAAAAACTTCAAAGCAATTAGATCAATTAATAAACCGGTGTCAGTAAAATTATTACTAAAACACAGTAGATGCATTTATCAAGAGAATGATCTAACATTTTTATGTGTTATTAAATTTTGAAAATTTTAGAACTGATTAAGTAAACGTTATAAGAAATGTGGCATTCTTTATGAGACCATTATTTAAATAACAGGCCTTATAACTCAAAAAATATCCATACAATAGGAAATATTTTGGCACATTTTCTAGAAAATAATAGAAATACCAAATTTAAAAAGTTGTATAGAAATACATTTATACCATTTTGAGTTATCAGATTCTCCATAATAAAGGGTGTTTTTTTGAGAGGTATAGAACTTTAAATTGCAATAAAACAACGATGTATTATTCGATTGACATGATTTTTTTTTATTCGAAAGATAATCTTGTGACATTACATTTTAAATATGATTTCTGGCATAGGACTGCCACCGCTGGCTTGGATGTAGTCCAATCTGGACGTCCAATTTTCGATGACTTTTTCTAACATTTGTGGCCGTATATCGGCAATAACACGGCGAATGTTGTCTTCCAAATGGTCAAGCGATTGTGGCTTATCCGCATAGACCAATGACTTTACTTAGCCCCACAGAAAATAGTCTAGCGGTGTTAAATCACAAGATCTTGGAGGCCATTTCACAGGTCAAAAACGTGAAATTAGGCGGTCACCAAAAAATCGATTGTAGCACGAGCTATGTGACATGTTGCGACGTCTTGTTGGAACCACAGCTCCTGGACATCATGATTGTTCAATTCAGGTATGGAAAAGTTAGTAATCATGGCTCTATACCGATCACCATTGACTGTAACGTTGTGGCCTTCATCGTTTTTGAAGAAGGATTCCACCAGCCCATAAAGCGCACCAAACAGTCAGTTTTTCTGGATGTAACGGTGTTTCGACATACACTTGTGGATTAGCCTCACTCCCAATGCGGCAGTTTTGTTTGTTGACGTAGCCATTCAACCAGAAGTGCGCTTCATCGCTAAACAAAATTCGCTTATGAAAATCGGCCATTATTTTCGAAATAAAATTGCACAATTTGAAAGCGTTGTTCAGGCGTGAGTCTATTCATGATAAATTGCCAAACCAAACTGAGAATAAATCACTTGACAGCTGTTAAATCGGTCGCCATCTTGGAAAGTAATGCCAACTTAAACTTCTATACCTGGAAAAAAAACACTCTGTAGATTTCGAATAATTTAAATGGTCACTTCTGGTAGATCAAATACCCACTTCCGGTTTTTCTAATTTTATAAAATTAACTGTAACTTGGCCTCTACGTAACGCAGAAACAAAACAAAGTATGTTTTTGTGAGCTAAAAGATACCTATATTCAATAAAATAAAAAACAAAAATATCTGTTTGTAACCAAATTTGATCATTTTCAACCTGTTCGGATACCTTAAAACACTAAAAAGAAAGGAGAAATTCGAACATAATTCAATAAAAAATACATACACAACTAAAATTGCACGAGTAAACCTTAATATTCACAACATGGCAAATCGTTATTTGAAGATTAATCATGTGTCTAGACTTTCAAATTTATTCTTTAGCTTCACATTATTCACTTCTCGTTTCAAGTTTTTCTTTAGCAGACAGTACAGGCGAATTCTTTAAACTGGTTTAAATTATCGATACACCAAAGGCAGTAATTTTGACATTGAAAGGAAGCGCTGAAACTAAGCGAAAAAATAAAACATGTGGTTTAATTGAGTGGAATTATAAAATAAGAGACATAACCAATCCGGAAATCAAGATTAATTACAATTTTATTCGTTTTTTTCTGAAACTACATTGACAGTACTGCATGGTATGTGAAGGGATAATTTATCTTTTCATTTTCTTTGCAGAATTAGTAATGGGATCTTTTTAATGGGCTGTCAAACTATATATTTTTAGTTTTTATTTTGATTAGCTTTTAATATGTACTAATTGTTAAGTTTCTGTTGCGAAAGGAAAAACTAAATTTATTATTAAAACTCAATTAAATGATTTTATGTTTAAAAAAAATTCAACGGATTCCTGTTTATTAGTTCTTTGAAATGAGATGAGAAAATTACACATCTTTTTAGTGTGAGTTAGAAAAAAAAGTATTCGATTTCGAGGAATTAAATTAACCATTGCATTAATTAGTAAAAACTTGTAATCAAACCATCTATATAAGTTTTATATTAAAATAATGAATGTTATTTTTTTTCATGCATACGATGAATATTGCTTTTGACTAATGAAATACGGAGTGAGGCAAAAGATAGTTCAAACCTTAAAAATTCGTAAAAAAAGGATGAAATGATAAAAAAAAAAGTACAGTTTTCAAGAAATGCCTCACAAGGAAGTCGGATTTCTTTGATCGGCAGAAATAATTTTAGTTATACCCGCATTAAATCAAATAGGCGTGTTAATTTTAATAAATTTAATTCTGAATGGTGCACCTACATACCATACAAATGTAATAAAAAGGTCCTATTGACTACCTTTGGTGAGGACAGAGTGATTGGTCGAGGTTGCAAAATCGCGTGACCACCAATTTCAGCCAATCTCCACTTAGATCGGCCTTTGTAGGGATAACTGAAACACTTGCGTACCATTTATCCATGTCCACATTCACCAAACTCAAATATCCCATTAGTCGTGAGTAGAAATTGCAATATCGGACTAAAAGTTCAATACCAGTATTCGGTATATTTTAGATATTAATACTGGGATACCGGTTGTAATACCGGTAGTAGAAATTTAGAAAAAGAAATAAAACACAGGTGTTTCTTTGTTTTATTTGCTAGTTTTATTTTAAAGAATGTAAAGATTACAAAAAAAAACAATTTGGAACTTATAAACTATAAGAGTATATGAAGAATCGGAAAAACAAATAAGGATGTTCTTATTCATTTAAGTCACAAAAAAGTTAATTTTAAAAATATTTTGAACTCTAAAGTACGATATACAAATACAATGGGAATAACAAACTCACGAGTTAAAAAATATCGAAATATTACACACTTTCTTCACAACTACAACCTTGTTTTCACAGATACTAATATCAGATTACGAATCCTGCGAGTGTGTGCAGTATTTCTTTGAGCTGTAATTGGATAGTTTTGGCCCACCTCCTTGGATGATTCACATACTTTATCACTTCTCTTGATTGTACGATACAACTTTATATTCACTGGCTAATTAATTTCGTCCATTAGGGTGACAAAAAAAATGTATATTTTTTTGCTATGTTGGGGATCCTTGAACAAATAATGGAGACAGTTAAAAAAATTTCTAGTAAATACCAACAAAACGGTTTTAAATTTGTGATTACCGGTATTACAAAATTGTACAAATGACTCAAACTACCGGTATTCGGTATCCCGGTATACCTGTATTGCAATCCCTAGTTGTGAGGTTTTTGCAATTCATTCCGATATTTACATTTAGCTGTAAAGGGTGTTGTAAGCTGCCGTAATTGTGTCAGACAATGTTCTGCAGGTCATGTTGAACAGTTGTTATTGCAGGAATAAATCAATGGAGAGTACTGCTGTCCTGCACAGTGAAGTACCTTTAACTCGAAAACGCTTAAGACGTAAAATCGGTTAACACGAAATAATGCAATGGTCCCGACACACTACTATGTATTTAATGCATTTTTGTTCACGAAAGGAAAATCGCTTAACACGAACGGATTTCTCTTCTGGATAATGAAACTGAGCCAACACTTAGTGAAATGTTTAAGGAAGTTTCTGTGTTATTGGATTGGCCTACTAAATTATCGGAAAAATTTATTGAAGTCGATAATGATTATGTGTGTACAACCTCAATAACGGCAGAAAAAGACATTTGGGAGATTGTTCAAAGCTGAAAATGTATTACTGATACAGACTCCAACGACGAAAATGAAATAAATAATGCAGCTCCTGTTCACATGTCTTCCGAAATGAGGAACACCATGAAAAGATGCGCAGTTATTTAAGACGCACATAAACAATGTGCGTCTAGTGGTTAAATGAATAATTAAATGAACAACATTGACACCGGTCCTCTACAGGTGATTTTATTACCTAAAACTGCTTTTAATGCTAAGAAAAATCCTAAATTCTTGAGAACCCTTTCTTGCAAACCGAAATCCTTTATCCCCATTTCTTTCATTTTTATAAATTTTTGAAGTTTGAATAAACTTTTGGACCACCCGGTGTGACGGACTCACACGTTTTTTCTTTAACATGTCCTTTGGGTTCTTTGGGGCCAGAGTGAATGGCAACTCTCTTCCAACCATATCCAGGAAGTGAAGCGTGAAAGAAAGATGCAAATTAGGAAATATCATAAGTTAGAGTAAGCGGGATGGCAATTAGAGGAATGTAAACATAATCCGTGGTTCAAGCGTGAAGAAGTTTTGGAAAGCGTTACGTGGCTACTAGCATAAATTATACGCGATAGAGGTGCATTGAGTCAAGGTGCATACCATTGCACTCGACTAATTTCAAGGTTTAATCTAAGATTGTGGTGATCGTTACTTCAAACTACAGTAAGATGGGTTTGACTATTTAATATTTGATTCTGTGATAGTATTGGAATTGAGTTTAGGCGAGTTAGCTACTGATAGTGGTCAGGTTAGGGTAATTCGGGATTTTACAAATTGTGTGTTTTGTCACCGTGGATTCTCTCACATATATTATTAAAGATATTTAACTTAATCCTTTAACAAATTTATAATCTAATTTGTTAAAGGATTAAGTTAAATATCTTAATAAAGTCATATTAAGATAACGTATGCTTCTAGTTCTTCCGTTAATCCTACACCTCTAGCTCACGCTGATGATCAAAGAGATGTTCACCCGAGGGGAGGAGGGAATATCACACCGGTATATACTCACTTAAGTATAACATTAGACTACGCGGTGCTAGATTTCAGATTTTTTTACAACAATTAAATGATTGAATTATACTTAATACATTCTAAAAGAAGGAATTGTTATGAAATAAATTTAGTCCCTAGGAATATAAATTATTTTTGTCTTTATACTGTATAGCATGCTAATGTAATAAATGTGTATGATATCCTTACCTTGAATACAAATGTAATCATCCTAGAATTAAAAAAATAAAACTATATGATAAATACAATACTTTATCAAATGCAATAAAATACAATGTATGTTTTTTTTCCAAAAAGAATCATACTTTGACATTTTTTGGAACTTTAAAATGTATTTAAATATAAAACAGAGATATATTTATACTTAAAAATAATTTTTTGAAGTACACTCCATGAAATAATTAAGGAAAAACATGGCTTTGACGAAATAACCTCCAAAAAATGTCTATAATCAAAAGTGTAACAGAAAACAAGCATACAAAAAAACCTTCATATGAAAATCAAATTTCAGGATGTCATAAACCAAAAACGGAAAAATTAACTAAAATTAAGATTTCACAGAAGATTATTTTTTCACTGTCTATGTAATAAATCTCATTTATTCAACTTTTTTTTGAAAACGGACGAATTAAAAACACGTTACAACACGATTCAATGGAATCCATGGCTTAATGAATTAATGGAAGGCTTGGATACAATCAAATAAAATAAATGTAAGGAACTCTCTGTTTGAGTGGTATCAAATGTCATTTAAATATTATGGAATCAATTCTTAGAGTTAGGATATGTTAGATGTCAACCAGCGCTAAATTTGTCTCTTTCTACCACATCATTCGACGACCAGGGTCCTCTGAATTGATAACACCTCTTTGAGACAGAACATGAAATGCTTTTCAGTAACAAAGACAGTTGTGCTTTTGGAATGACAAATGCGGGCGTCAAGCCAAATTGTTCGAAATTGGTCTCATCAGGATGGTCTTTATGCACGCAGGATGATGATGTGTATTCCACTAATCTTAAGACACCGTACAGCCTAAAAGGTTAGTCTACTGAACATTGAGACTCAAAGCAAGAAGACTGGAATTTTTTCCCTTTCATACTATGAAACAAGAAAAAATTATATGAAATATGATGTTATTTTTTCCTTAGAGGCAAGTAAAAATTTCTATCAATGAGCATAAATATATGTATACATGGACTGTAAATTAAACAGTTGCAACTTAACCTAGAAACTCACAGAAAAGCAAGCATTCGCAAATAGGATATGAGAGCGGTGAGGTAGTGCTGTTGTCGATGTGTAGAATGCAAAAAACTATCCATCTATTTGAAGGGTAGTTGTCGTGGGGCATTACAGCAGTGTTTCTCAAACTTTCAACACTGGCGACTCAATTTTCAATTATAATTTTTGTCGCGCCCCCCCTTGTACAAGAATAATGTATTTACGGCAATAAAAATGCTCTTTGACGCTAAAGCTACAATGCGATATCAATTATAAACTGTATAAGTATTAAATTTTGTATATGTTACTTTTAAGCAATATATATATTTTAAGAAAATTACTTAAAATATATATTACTTACTTATATATATTACTATGTTATTTTTTCTCTCTAATTTTTAATTGAAACAGATTGCAAAATGATATATTTAATTAAAGATATATTTCCTTCAGCATCCATTTCTCAAAGTACAAATGTCATTAGAAACATAGTCTAGTCTATGTTGCTCTCTATCATATCCATCGCATTTGGCATTATCGGGTATGTTTGCGTGAGTCTGGGCAACCTATCGGACGTCTGCGCAAAACATGTAAAAATGCTTTTCCTCGTACAATTCCAGTCAGTTTTGGTCGACTCGATACTTCTATAGCTACCGAATCTACCTTGAATGTACATTTTTTAATTAGCACGTTAATTGTAATTCACTGTAATTAAGTATTTACAGCAGTAGATTAAAACAAAATCATACATACATTTTTAAGTCGTAAGCGAGCATTCGACGATAATAAAGGATAAACAAGTACACAGACGAGCATGGTTTCGAAAATTAAATCAAGGAAATATTCTAAAAAATACTTAATTTTTGGATTTACCACTACTGAAGTAAATGATGGGGAAAAGCCCCAGCTCGTTATGTGTTAAAACTTATAAATCTGAAGAACAACATGTGAAAGTTGTTTTTAAAACCATGTAAAATCATTTAGCCATGTTTGCAAAGAATTTTAAAAAGTATTTTCTTGATGAGGAAAACTTGGTAGCAAGTTACCAGTGGATTAGGGGTCGATTTCAAGATACTCCAGAATGGCTCTCAACTTCCGAAGAAGAAATTTTCATAGATTTCACATCCAATGAAAAATTAAAAGGCAATTTTGTAATAATTCGATCCTTGAATTTTGGGCAGAGATGGATGGTGAATTTTCTGCACTGAAAACAAAAGCATTTCGTATACTATTACCATTTTCAACATCCTACCTATGTAAAACCGGATTTTCTGCGGTGGCTGCTTTGAAGACAAAATAAAGATCTCAGCTAAATATAGAAAAATGACTTAGAGTGCCAATATCTGATATTAAACCTTCCTTTGAAAAACTTTGCTCTATAAGACAAGCCCATGAATGTCACTAATAATTATTAAACTTGTTCTTAATTTAGTATTAAGAAAATATTTATAAAATACCTTCTTTAGAGTACTGATACATTAAACGTATACTGGCTGAAACGCCGGCTCTTCGCATGAGTTCATTTTTAAAAATATAACATTATTCTTGATATAATAGCTGAACTGTAAGGAGAGTAAAACTGCGTGCACACGACATTGTATACAAAAATGTAAAATGATTTTTTTTAGATAAATGCTATAATTGTAGATAACTGTTTAAAAGAACTGTAATTTTAAACCTCACAGAATTAGCATTTAGAATTAATGTTAAATAATGAAAAGAATATAAAAATCCGATGAAGAATAATTGTGTTACTTTTTTAATATTTAAAGCGAGAAGACTTCAAAATGTTTTAAGCCGGGAGCAGGCGCGCACTCGATACTAACGCTAATGGTAGTGCGGGAGACTCAGTCACCACAATCATTTGTTTATAATTATTTTTACTCTACACGAGATACAAATAGGCACATTCCAGTGAATAATTTAATTAAGAGAAAGTATACTTGTTCAAAATACAATGTTCAATTTTTTTCTTTGTTGAATTGAGAAAAATCCTATAAAACACTGAACTAAAATGATTCAAAAGTGCAAGACCTTAATAAAGGACGCAAATCAGAGATACTTTTCACTAATATTACAGAAATGTTATTTGCTGGCAAAGCTGGGTTTTTTTGTTCATGTAATTGTAGTTTTAATGAGGTTTCATGATCGAGTGAGTGAATATTAACGTCGCATTGTTCAGCTACACGAGGACTTTTTGAGACGGACCTCGTAATTTTGAACAATGGGTGACGAGGACGATACTTGAGCTGGTCTCTTTTAACTACCACACCACTCCAACAAGAGGACCTTTGAGCTCTCGACATATTTAACGTGCACCTCTCCCATACACGACGGGTCATTACTGGGCTCCAACTCGTGACACCTTTGGTGGTCAACAAATATCAAGTTGAACTTTTTCTTTCTTGTGTCTTTTTGACAAGGCGAACTGAACCTTGTCGTACACTTATGGCTTCATATTTCAGTTGATGGAGTTCTTTAGGAAGCATTTGAACATTTTCCTTTCGTTTCATGTCCATCGTGTTTCTCAATCATCAATAATATGCATTGTTTTGCTTGATCAGTTTCAACTTCCTTCAATATAGATCACAGATGACCCGCACCACCGTTCCCAAGTTAAAAGTGTATTCAGAAAAAAATACGGATGTTCTAAAATGGATTATGACGTTTTTCACTATGCTTTATATGTTTGAGATTACTCTTAAAAATAAACTTAGCCAAAATATCCTTCAAAAATCAATCAATTCTTTTCCAAATATCGTAAAACTCTTCGTTTACAATTTCCCTAAGCGAAAAACAAATACAAAAAAGATGGGACGGAACTAATGTAGAAACCATACCACAGTAAGTTTGAAGCTCAATCAAATGATCAGCAAATGTATTATGCTGCCTGGCTGTAAAAGTGAATCATGTCTTCCTTTTCTTTCTACAACTTATGTACAGTATTTCAATAATAATTACAGTGATGAAATGTTTATCTTCTTAGAATTTTTCTCAGGGTCTGGGTTTCGTTTTTTCTTTTAACGAGTAACATTTTATGTTAAAAAAGAAAAACGCCAGATGATAAACATAAATTATATCAGTGTTGTTGTGAATTTTTTTTATTATGGAAAAAAGTATTTTGTTTCACTTCTTTTCCGGTTATTTTTTTAAAAAAAATCCTTTAAATTTTCGATATGCTCGCCCCCCTTGTAGGGTTGTCGCTTCCCCCCAGGGAGGCGCGCCCCACACTTTGAGAAACACTGCATTATAGTAAAGAATTTCGTTCCCATCGCTCTAAAGCATATTTTTAAATGGCGATTAGCGGTCGAGGCATAAAATCGAGGTTGCCCCTGGCAAAAATGCCACAGAATTTTATCGAGGATTGCTGGAAACCTGAGGTGAAAATTCATTACCATATAAAACAGTTGCACGATACGTTAAAGCCTTTCGATAGAGTCCGAATGAGACTGCACATTAGTACGTACAGGTCAGTTCTCCATTTCTTAAGATCACATTGACTCCTAAGGGGTCTGCCGTCCATATACTGACGTTGGGCAGTCTGGAAATTATCGTTAGAGGGTGGTCTCATCAAAGGGTGTGGCACTTAACGAAAAAATATCTAAATATGAGGAAAACTGCACCCCCCCCTTCCGCTGGGTTCCGAATCAACTCTCCGAAGTACACAATGTTAACTTTTATTGCAAAACAGTTTCCCTATTGTGCTGCATTTCAAAATCTATTGCCATGCAGCAAACAATGTCACTCTCATATTGCGCCGGTCGCAGAGAAGAAATCTTGAGTCATTCTAACTATTCATTTGGCATGAGTCCTCGTGACTTCGATTTGTTTCCGAAGTTAAAGGAACCTCTCCGAAGCCACAGATTTCGTAGAGAGCTTCGTCGTTGAAGTCTACAATCAACATCTGGCCGAATGTCTCCAGCAGCTATCCAACATTAGGCTAAATGTTTGGCTAATGTTCCAGGTTATTACGTAGAAGAAATGTAATACAACTGTAAGTCCATTAAAAATTTATTTACACTTGCGTTGTCATTATTTAATTTATAACCTTCTTTCAAATCGAATAAAAATATGTCTTCTCTGTTTTATTTATTTTGCTTTCTTTTACATTCCGATTACCAGTTACAACAGAAGATTGCAGTTTCTTTTCCCCCTTCTTAAGATGTAATTATTTATCAATTTATATCTCATTGATGAAAGAAAGTAATCAACACAGTAAAAAACACTTTTTTATCGTTTCGACCCAGTTCACTCGTCAGAAACCACAAATTCCAATATTAAAGATATCTATCTCAACCCCATAATAATCTACTTCTTTCTTCCGAACTGTTTTTTTTTCCTTTTAACCTTTTTTTTTCTTTCTTTTCCCTATATGAGTGACTGAAAATAATCTCTATTTTCTGTACAGATGATGGCTATCATATGTTAATCGATTGGTACGGTTTGTTTGGTTATCTTGATACTGCACGGTCAATAATTTCAAACATTCTTTGCTTTTAAATACGTAATTGAAAGGGGCTATAGCGTGAATTTTACTTATGACGAATCATGAAAAGATACTTATAATTGCTTTGAAGTATATTTATATGAAGTCTTAGATAAAAGAGATAAAATAAATAAACAGAATAAACACAGAAAAAATGTATAATTCGTTGCATTAGATAACTAGATACAAATATAGATATGATTTCGATTTCTCCAGACTTTCTCTGTCTTATTCAACTTCTTGAGTAAAAATTATTTTTTAAAAGAGCTTGTGATATTGTACAATTTATATAATTCAAAATAGCTCAAATAAAAATGGTTACATCGAGGAGAAATAAGTTAGATTATTAAAAAAATTCGCATATCACACACAGAAAAAAACCCCTTGACAACATTATAAAAACTTTCACTGTGGCTGTTCTTGCATTGAGACACAGAACTAAAAATACTATACTTATTGTTCTAATTAATTGGGACAAATGGAAAGAAATGACTTTTTTTAAGACCTTAGCTTTTTATCATTACGTACCTTATATAGACTGAAAAAAATTGTATGTTAGTACGGAATATGTTTCCTTTAACAGAATTGACTTTTTCAACCCGTTTTGGCATTGACTTCATACATGTCCTTGGTTTCATCATCTCGTGGAAACACGTTAGTATAGCCCTTTTGTATCATTTTCTCTGTTGTCGTGCAAAGATTACAATGCATCTTAGCGAAATAGTTCTTGAGAATATGCCATACGTTTTGAATATGCTGAAAGTCTGTGCAATTTCCAGGCCAATCGAGCACTTTTATTTTATTTTCCCGCATAAAAGTATGGGCCAATTTCTAATTGTGACAAGTGGCCAAATCCTGTTGAAATGTTTCGACAAATGTTTTCATGAATTGAACTCAATCCTACTACTTAATATTTCTATATATCTGAGAGAATTCATGATGCCTATAAGAGGAACTAAGCATCCAGTGCCATTTTTTGAGAAAAAAACCCCAAACATCTGTTTAGAAGGGTATTTTAATGTTTGTTGGGTATGGTATGGTAATAAAGTTTCAACTTCACTTCGTCTTATTACACTTGATTTGTATCCCTGCACAAATAAATGTTTCATCTCTGAAAATGACTTTCTTCCAGTTGTTAACAGTTCATGATCGGTATTTTTTGGCTCATGCTAAACATTGTTTCATCATTTTTTGCGTTAGAAATAATTCTTTTCTCAGTCTTGTTGCCTTAAGACCACCTTTCAGAAGCCTTTTTCGTGCAGTTGAAGTACTTTCTTCAACATTATTAGCCAATAAATTACATCAAAGGTCTGTGCTTGTCTTTCTTGAATTTATTTTGCTATTTCTTACTAAATTTTTCACCAATTTGTGGGGTAGTTTTCCGCTTTCACCCACGTTTTTCGTTTCTTTTTGGAGACGATGATTTGAAATGTTCTTAAAATTCTTGAGACACTTAATTTGATCACAACGACTGCCGTAAGATTATCTCTCACAGTTATAGAAATGTGTTCACTAAGTGTAATTTATTTTAGAACGGTTCCTCGGAGTAATATTTATCTTTGAAGAAGTAAAAGTAACACGTGTTATACAGAACACAAAATTTAAATTACCAGCTGCCCTACTGAAAGGCTCACAATTGACATCCAGATACACTAAAAAAGAATAAATTATAGTTAAAATAGATCTGTTATAGTACCTAAAGACAGATGTAGCGGGATTAAGATGGTTCGGAAAATCACAAGTAATCGCTTACCAACTCAAACAAAAAATGCATGTTTGTCTTAATTAATTCAAACAGTATAGTATCTTCCATAGTTCATTGTTTTTGAAGACATACGAAACATTACTTTGTAGATAATGTTGTTTACAAATATAATAAATATTAATTGGATCATAAGAGTTGTGTGTGAGTGTTTGTCATGCGCAACTATATCTCCTCTGCAAACAAATACATATAAATGCAAACGAATCCCGTGCAAACAAATGAACATCAACAGTTAGACTCTTGATAAGTAAGCTCTCGTTTTTGTTAGGTTCTTTTATAATTTAAATGTCTTTTTTAATTATAAATTAGCTTTACACTCTCAAAAGTTTGCTAACCTTTGGGTTATAAAAACATCAAAATATTCCATTTTTTATAACAATCAGCCAAAAGAAAAGAGTAATTTGACGGAATACTACATAAATCTACAGTAAATAAAAACAACGGATAAATTTTTTTTCAGCTAACTATCCTCTAATTATGAATAAATATCAGACATTTTTGAAAAATTAAAAATATTATTATAGCTTTTAAAAAATATATGATAATGTAAATAAAAACCATCAACACACTAATTGGTTGCTTTTATGTATGTAAAGCACGAAACTAGTGTATCAAAATCACATACATTAAAAATATATTTTTCAATTATTAACTTTTGTAAATGCTGGTTACTTTCTGTTGACCCAATTCCCATGTAGACATATACTACAGAGAAATAACCACTCTAAATCCCAAAATAGAAACAGACAAAAAAAACTCAACGAAATTCCATAACGTTATCAAGGGTAAGATGTATAGCTTCCATATGAAACTCATGCCTGTGGTGTTCCACATGCCATGGTAAAAGCTTTCTTCTCCTTGTGTAATCTGATTTCCCAAACAGTGTAGAATACAGGATGCCGGATGTTCGATTGTATTTGAATTCCATGAGAATGTTAAGCAGAGAAAAGAGTTTCTGGATAAAAAAAAGAATATCCAGGCGATAGAAGTTGCCTTAAAGAAGGAAACAAATACAGAACTTTAAAAAACCAAAAATAGAAATAAAACAAAAAGTTTAACAATACACTCGTTGAAAGTGAATTGACCTTGAGACCTATCTAAGTTTGAGTAGATTGTTATTTGTAACCCTACGCGAGAGGACTCATAAGGAAAAAAAATATTTATTATAAATCTTCCATATATGTTTCATTCTATATATATAAAGCTAAAAAATATATTCCATAAGAAAATATAATATTCATGAAATTATTCACGAGAAACCTCATGCAATTATATACATAATATCAACGTTAAATTTTATAACTCTCTGTACTTTTTTAATTTGCCAGTGTTTAAAAAAATTGTTCCGGCTTTAGTGAGTAGTTTTGCAATAAATAAGCTCAGCTTTTTAAAATGCTTAATTTTTAGAATCATTCCCGCGTGAACAACATTTTTTCACAAACGAGAGCAGTATTTCTTTTCTATATTTTCTGAAATAAGAGGAAGCAGAATAAGGTTTTTATGTTGTAAAAACCTAAGTACTTGATGTTTCTCCTTGATCGTCAATCTTCTTAACCTTTGGGCCATTATGAACGCTCTAAGCGCATCCACCTGAGTATCCATCAATGTTACGGAGGCGCTGTACACGTCCATCTGGGTTTTGCGTTGTCCATCTGTTTTAAATCTTACAAATGAGTGCATCGTATTCTAAAGTAGTCATTTCCTTTACCAATAGATAACAACACTAGAGATAAGAATGCAATATTTCATGAGAATCAATACATTGTTTTTAATTGTGAAATATAGGGTGTCAGTTTCGGGATTTCTAAAACCCCTTGTGAGATGTCAAGTGACAACAATAATCTGTATTTTATATATATATATATATATATATATATATATATATATATATATATATATATATATATATATATATATATATATATATATATATATATAGTATAATAAAATGAAATAAAATAATGAAAGAGAAAATTGTACTCCCTTCAAGGCTAAAAATGATAGAAATTGGATTTTAAGAAACATATCAAGAAAATAAATGGTGCAAAATAATATTGTACTGAAATTGGATAAAAACAGGCAAAACAGTTAACACAGGCATAGAGCTATTAAAAAAAATACCAAAAGAGTCTTTGGACTAAAATGGAGACCTATTATGATTTCTAAAGGTGTGGCTAAATTAGGCCAACGAATTAAGGGTTGAGCAATGATTTATGTATCCACCTTCCCCCTACAGTAGAAAAGAAAAAAATGACAAAAACACAGTGAATTAACAAAATATCAAAACCTTACGCATTTTAGAATAAAATACTACTTAAAATATATAATATTACGAAAACTTAAATTGAAAAAATGCAGAGAAAGAGTTAAAAAATAACAATATATGGTGTAACATCATTTATTAAAACGATAGTTATTAGTATTTTGCTAGTAAATATCAAACAAACGCACAGTATCTAACTTTTCTAACATTAATTATACATTATGTAACAAAAAAAAAACCCCGACACACTAAGAAGGAGTTACCCGATTGTAATGAAATTTCGTATGCAATGACATTCGTACCGAACATGCAAATGATTAAAATTTGGTGTTCAATGAATGATTAGCGCGAGCTACAGTGCATAGGAAATGCGCACCCAGCAAGTGTCTGTACAAAACGATTCTCAATCAGATGGTCAAAATTTCTGTTGCATTGCGATTTAGGATACCTTTCAACGACTTAAAAATGCCTCGCCGCAGGATTCGAGCTTATTACAAGTAACTATCAGTTTGAAAGAGGTTGCATCATTTGATTTAAAGAGCCATTCTAGCAAATTGGAGTATCGCTCGTCATTGGGTGGAAGCGATATGGCTATTGGAAGATGCTGGCAAGAATAGGAGGACAGTGGGAGATTTAAGCGCCATGATGGTAGCGGTCGACCTAAGTTCACAGTAGATCAAGAGGACAGATTGATTGCCAGATCAGCTACCACAGCACTTGACAGCACCTCGTACTAACCGCCACGCTACTTCCCACTCACGCATGCACACTGTCGAGCCAGATGACAGTGGTGCTTGACTTGATTAAGTTGAAATCATACTGATTTGGGACGTATAGAGTTTAGCGACAAATCACGCTTCCAACTTGTCCTGATGATCATCGAAGACGCATCTGGAGAAGCCCATGGCAGCTTGCCGATACTGCTTTCACTATTGTACGCCACGCAGGCCCCCAACCAGGAGTTATGCTCTGGGGTGACATTACTTTTGACAGCCAGACCCCTTTGGTCCCCAATAGAGACACGCTTACAGCCTAACGGTAAGTCAACGACAGTCTGAAAGCAGTTTTGCTACCGTTTGTTTTGCACACAGTATACCCTGGCCTTATTTTCAGCAAGATAATTCCAAACCACATATGACACCTGTTACTATACACTATTTTACAGCTTTCAAACACTTCCTTGGCCGTCAGATCGCAAGATATCTCTTCAATCGAGAATTTCTGGGACATGACGGGAAGGAGACTGCGTCTACGAGGAATGTTTATGACCTATCCCGACAATTGAAGCAAATTTGGCAAGAAATACCGCAAGAGAGCATCAGGATGTCTTATCTTTCTGTGCCACGTCGTGTGGCAGCTCCATCCAGGCTAAAGGTGTGTCAATACTTTACTGAGCTTCTTAATTTGTAACCATATAACTCTGAAATAAATCATTCAATTTATCTGAGAAATTTTAATTCTTTTCTATTCTGTACATAATCTTTCTATCCACCAATTTTTGTCTCTATAGGACACTTCGTTCTTGGTGCGTCGTTTTTTTTTTTGTTATAGAGTGCATATATGTTTTCTTAAATAAAGCTATTTTTTGTATTAGTTATTTTAATTAACTAATTATTTATTATATATTATTATTAATGATTTAATGTTTTAAATATTTGTTTAAGGTTAAATAACAGAAACTACAATAAACTCACGTTACTGAAAAAAAAAAAAGAAAGGAAACGTTTCCTCCAATACGCGATTTTTAAAAACAGCGCACCTTAGAAGAATTAAAAAAAAAACCCCAAAGCTGTGAAGGAAGATCTGAACAGCAAAAACACAACCGGTAAAGGTTATGTAAAAATTTCACTATCCGATGAAAATTTAAACCCTAGCACTGGAAGTGTGTCTCAAATCTCTTCATTCTTCCTAATCAAAGAATTAATATTGGAAACCCGTTTGAGATTTCCTAAAAAAAAGTAAAAAACATTCTTTTAATGCCATAATGTCAAACAAATTACTTGTAGGCTTTACTGTTTGATCTAGATGATAAAATTACATGTATATTTATAACAAGTATCACGTAATTGTAAAAAAAAGCATTGTATCTATATTAAATGAATTTCCATACTTCATTTATATAACATGCATGCATTGATGTATTATGTAATTCATATGCTTCATACATGCCTTTATGCAAATATATTTATTAAAAATAAAATAAAATGTGTTTAACAATAAAAAAACTTCCTACACTTTAGGTACTACAAAATTATAAGGGAAATAACAGGGAAATGGTGCTATATTATTAACTATTTATTGTTAAAGGAAACTTAGGAAAGTCTATTAAAAAAAGAATATATTTATGCACTCTAAAAATACAACGTAATAAACGTATCAATAAACGTATTTTTAGTAATTACAAAATTTAATTATAAATTAGGAAGTGTGATATTTGTTTCTGCTTAAGTGGAGATTAAATGTAAATTTAAAATAAAATATTTCCTTTTGGAAAAAGGACAACATAATAAATTCAAGAAAAACTGAGTATTTTGTACATGGAATTTTAGTGTATACCATTTAAAAAGTAAATGAATAAATGAATGAATGGCGGGGAGAATGCTTTGTAGAATTTTAGAAAACTAATTTATTTTTTTAAATAAAACAAGAATTTCTCTGTGGGCAATTTAAATAAATTTTAAGGGATTAAAAGAAGAAAGTGCAAACCTGAAATAAATAAACTGTAAATGTATATAAATATGGAACGTTATGATAGCAGGAAATAGAATTTTCAGTTAAAAAGTTTCATATTCGTTCATGATCAGTTCAGGCAACTTAAAATTATAATTTTGCTCATTTGCACAAACTGTTGTCAACTTTACTTAATACCTGAATTGGTTACGTAGTCATTTTAATGTGTGTTTAGTGCGCATCTTTAGTAATCGCCTCAAATGCGTTAAATAATTTGGAAAATAGCCATAAAAGAAAATAAAGTAGATTGTTATGCTTATTGTTTAAAATTTAGCTTTAAATTTCATCTATGTTAATTTAGTACATTATGTGAATGATTTATATAAATATATTCCGAAAATTTACCGCTATATGACCACTTAGTAAAGATTATGCCCAAAAGGAACGGAAGAAAGTTTGGAATGATAGTAGTATTTATTCAAAATAAACAATGATCTAGATGTTACATTTATTAATACAATGAACAAACTAAAAATTTCTAAAAGGCAATATCTACTTCTTGCCATTGGCTTAAACTTGGTATTAAGTATATGATATTGTATAAGAGTGAGATTGCTTTAGCTTAAAATTTATAAAAAAAATATTATATTTAATGTGAAATGCTTTTATGATATTCTTAGCTAAATAAGTGTGTTCCTGACCAATATTAAAACAGTAAAATAATTTGATATAATAGTCATGTTTATTTACTAAATTACGCTATTTTGTTTTAAAAATGAGCATAAAATATAGATAATATTGAATTAAAATTGAGCATGAATGGTTTATATTTGAAAAAAAGAAAGAATATATTTTTTAAAAATTAAATATATATTAAATCCACGTTGAGAATTTTTTTTAATAAAACTCCTAATTTTAATCAAAAAAGTTACCAATAATTGAAAAAAATACATCATATTAAATTTTCATTGAATATCAAATTAAGTGCAAGTTAGTTATTACTTATTTCTACTGGACATTTACAACATAACAGAGAGCAAGAATTTGGTGAAAAATGGGGTTAAAATTTAGATACAAATCCAGAGAAATTTTAAATAAATTTAAAATATGTTAAACTGATTTAATTTCAAAGAAAATTAACACAATTTTTTAAAATAAAAATTTATAAGTAGTTTTTGGTTCAAAAAAAAAAAAAAATAGCAGCTATTTAGCACACACACATATATATGTATGTATATGTGTGTGTGAGTGTGTGTGCGTATCTGTTTTTGCGTGTGTGTATAATTGATACACATACACACACATATATATCTGCATTTAGCTATTAGGAAAAATGAATTAGCTTGTTAATCAAAATAAATGAGACTAAACTCAATACAGAAATATCATACGCAATATTGAAGAAAAATGTAATAAATGAGTATTTAAATAATGTAGCTATTTTCTTCATTCTCCATGAATTTGTTAGTAATATAGAATAAGAGCACAACAATAAACAAAAATGAAGTATATAATGAAATTTTAGGGGGAACACAATGAATTTTTTTATATAAAAGAGAAGTTTTTTCACTTTCCTCTAACCAGAAATATTTTTAACATTTTGCTGAAATACAAGAATTATTAATTTTACATGTATAAAAGAGGAAGTAAAATAATAGACATAAATGTGTGTGATGACAGGTTTTTTATAACTTACAGTTATAAAACAAAAAGAACATAAAACATTATTACGAAGTTGTAATCCATCTAATACATATCAGGATAATTTCTTAAATTCAATAAATTTGTTTTATTTTAAATAAACAGCATTTTTTCCTAAGTAAGGATTCTCAATTGAGATTTGAATAATTCTCGGTGTACTTCTTATTATTCATTGCATCACTCTATCCATGATGTTACCTATTCTAAGCATTTAATTTTTTAAATTAGATATTACTTAAATAATATTGAAAGAGGTGAAATAGAACACTTTTAACTATAAAGTTTCAAAAACTGCATTTCAAATGGTTTATTGCGTTAGGAGAAATTATAAAGATGTTAAAAGATATAAACAAACAATAAAAAAGGAGTAAAAAATGATCCAAACAAAAAAATAAATGACCAACCAATGGTTCTCTAGTTTCTCGCTAATGTTTAAGCAATGGACGGGTTCAAGAAAATATTTGAAAATCTGGCAGTGATCAACAAGTCTTCCTTCATCAATAGGACAAAACAACAGGATGTTACAACCTGTGATTTATCCTGTTTTAAACCGTGTCGAAAACGCCTGCCTAACAAATTTTTGTATCCCAGCAAAATTTCTAATAATACAATGAGATTTCGAGTATTCAAAACACGTTTCGCGCGCACAAAATTGATTACTCTAATTTTGAATATGTATGATTTAATGAAAATAGAGTCTTGTTAAAGTTTTAGTTTTAGAGGAACTAGATATAGAGCTAGACAGAATGAGAAAGGATATTATTTAGTTATGAAGTTCATTTTGGAAAAGTTTCTCAGGGAAAAATATAAAGCAGAGTTGTTAAACATTTAGTGAATTCAATGCGATACTCTTTGAATTAATTTACAATAAATTTAATTACGATAACCACAGTATCTTTTAGAATAAAATTAAATGTTAAATGTTCCAATATAGTAGAGTATAGCTGCACATACCGATATAGCAATCGCTATACCGGTGATTGACTCTATCAACTAATTTGTTACTTGCTTGGGAGTATCAATGGGAATTTTTAGAAATTGAAAAAGGAATAAATAACCTTATGTTAATAATTTTAATTGCAGTAATATTTAAAACCGTTTGATTCTCTTTCTCTCTCTCTCTCTCTCTTTTTGTGTGGTGGCTTTTCAATTGTTTGATGATTGATTCTATCAACTAATGTATTGATTTATTGATTGTATTAACTTGATCTTTAGGCATCAAAGAATAAATAAACAACATTTAAGTGCACAGAAACTCTGCGATTATTCTTCAAAGATCTTATTTTCATTTTAACCCGTAAGTAGTAGGTAAAGTGCAGATTAACGAGAGTCGAGTAGGTAATGTGCAGATAAACAGATATTGAGAAATAACACAATTTTCCACACTTTAATGGATATCTCTAGGCAATGTGCATATTAACTAGCTAATCTGCAAATTAACTGATTTCTACTTCTTAAAGGTAACAAAGTGTAAGATAATAATAGTAATAAGGGAATAATATTAAGGTATATTTTAAGGTAATTATATAACGTAAAAATGAATAAGTAAAGAAAAAATAAAATACTGAAAATTAATAAGGAATACAATATTTCCCCAGAGCAGTGTTTTAAATAGGTTTGTGTTTTCTTAAAATTTAATAAATTATTTTCAGGCATCGATACACTTTTTAAATAAATAATAAAATAAGTTTAAAAAATAAGAAGTGAATATAAAATAAAATAATAATTTCTAAGCCAAATTTTTCTCAAACACGTGTGATAAAATGTTGTATTATTTACATTAATTCAATCAGTATTTAGATTTCTAAAATTTGACTGAAATATTATTTTCATAAAATTACTATCACATTACTTCGATCGCAGTAAAATGTTACATGCTTTTCTAACTGAATTTGTTCCATATTGATTAGATTAGTTATATTAAAACAATTTAGAATTAATCAGGTATATATAATTTATTTTACAAAAAAAGAGGCTGAAATAATTTGTTACGGAAAACTTGATGAAAAGATCCTTTTATTTTCGAGTAACTTCATGAATATAGATTTTGAAAAATAACAAAGCTTCTAGAAAAATGCTTCGCCAGAAAATATTCATGATAATATATATTTTAATGAGAATGTTGAAATTTAAAAAAGAAAATACACTTTTTCAGATTTAATATATATATATATATATATATATATATATATATATATATATATATATATATATATATATATATATATATATATATATATATATATATATATATATATATATATATATATATATATATATATATATATTGATTTTATTCACTTTGTCACAAAATTATTACTAAAAAATTTATAAAGTTGTTTTAGAAGTACTTATCGGGACTTGTCAAGTTAGATATAATGCAAATTTATATGAAACAAGCTTTTTTAAAAAAAAAATTTTGAAGTGAATTCCTACATAGTTAGAAAAACTTAATGGCGTCATCTGTTGCAAATAAAGCTAATTTTATAAGCAATAATACAGAATAAATTTAAAATTATACAATAAAATTTAATTAATGAATTAATATTTGAAAAAAAATTATACTAACATCATGTGTTATCCAATACAAGTTTAAAAAATGTATTTGAACTTGAGTGGATGAATAAAAAGGATTTTATTAACAAATGAAAATTTAAACAAGATATATATTGTTACGAGTCTTGTGTAAATAATATTTAGTAATCTGTATTTGAAAGTGTAATGCATTTATATAACTCTATATTATGTTTATTTTATGATAAAATTGTAATATTCACAAACACACAATGCCGCCCCTTACCTTATAATGTTGATTCAATGAGAACCTGGCGAAATCTCGGTGATACAGCCAAATTGGCATAATTTTTGGCAACTGGCCTTTCAGGACCCTCTGGATTCTTGTGGAAATTAGTGGAGAAATCCATTAATTTTACGATCTATAACGAAAGCGGATCTTTCTCGTAAGTTCCACTAGAGATATAAATAGGGAGACGCTCGCCGAGCTGAGTCAGTATGGGTTTGACCTGCGATTGGTGATTATTGTTTTGACTAGCGATTAGTAAACTTTCCTTGGCCATGATAACAGATTAGCTGGGCTGTGCTTCTGAACGTATATTTTAGACTCTGATAATTGTGTCTGAATGCTGTTGAATGTGTGAAGACCATCTGAGATTTTTTTCGGCGATTATTGCTCCTGTAATTCAAGGATTGGATTTTCCTCAATAAATTCTCATCGCTCTTAAAGAACTGTCTTGTTCTTTGCGACTGATTTGCATAAAATCCTCGAATTCCTTATCTACATAACAATATATCAAGATATATATATAAGAAGAGAGTGAACTAATAGTAGGAATTGAAAAATAGACCATTTTTTCGATGATGTAAAAGATAATGTGGATGTGTCTCATTTTAGTCTTTTGGCGATACACGAAACTCCCCAATGAAGCCACTTTAAAAGTATATGGGCATATTTTAAAGTAATGATGCGGAACTATTTTTAGTAAATAAAATTAAGTGACTGTTTATTTTTTTTTACTTTTTAAAATTTAGGAAATTTTAATTATCCAAGAGCAAAAACAATAGAACTAACGTTTTACATTTTTGTATAGTATCGTAGCAATAAGAAAAATTATTGTGTTCTGAAGACTTATAAAAATTTCGATCTACATGGGATTAATCAGCAAGTAGTGAGAAAAATTAAAATTTATGCCTTTCATATTTGACATTGTTTTCACATGATTTATCGCTGGTTTAACAGTTAAAAAATATAACACAACCACCTACTCTAGTTAAACAATGTTACTAGTAATTCATAAAAATATTCGAGAAATATTTTAGATTAATTATTACAGTAGTTATATTACAGTCACCAATGATCTGTATGATATATATACCAAAAGATGCATCTTCTAATTGACGATTTTCCACTCTAGACAATTCTCTACAGACTATCCAGAATTTAACGATTCTGTTTCTAACTCCCACAATAATGCAGGAAGATTTCTAATATCTCCCCTTGCCTGCGGCTCAGTTTAAACCACGAAGGAGAAACCCGAAGGAAATGATGCATCCATCATTGTATTCTGATTATGCTAATTATGTCGGATTTCAGAAACAGGAGAATACACAGATGATTATTAGTCCTAATATATCAATTGTTAGCAATTTTAGAAGATAATGAGAATTTTCAATGAGAGGAAAAGTAATAACTAGAGTGATGATACAAATAAAATACAATCATCATAGTAAAAGGAGCATTAAAAGTGTAATTATATCATTGATGCTACTATAACAGACGGATTATAAAAAGCAGTATTGATGAAGAATTAAAACGAATAATATCTCACAATTAGGATTGTGAAGTTATCCCTATTGGGAAAGCTTCCTCGTCATCTAATCTACCTAAATATGTGGAAGCTAAAGATGAATGACCCAGACTAACTATAATAAATCCAACTTATTATTACCAAAGATAATATTCCAAGACAAGAAAACTATAATGGGAAACTTTACAGTGATATAACGAGAGCTGAGACCCTATGTGAATAAGCGCACGGAATCCGAATAGCTTAACTTTAATCAATGTTATCTTAATAATCCTAGCTTCCCTAATTTATTCTAATAGTTAAAGTCCGTCCTATAGTCACGCGGTGAAATTCTGATCCTCACCGCCTCTCTCTATTTCGGAGACTCCGCTCCTTTTTCTTCTAATCTACGACTATTAAACTTCAACTATATATACACTAGCTAATTTGCATATCATGGTTTCTTCTTGAGAGGAATGACAGTGTAATAACGTGATTGCTGGCCCAAAGATCCCCAAGAAGCTTATTAGTAGAAATTCTTGTAAATCCCCGTCAGAGGATCTATCTTGTTTCGCTTTCATGCGTTAAAAATAATGAAAATTTCTTGAAAAAAAAAAGAGTAACTGTCTCAGATGCTTGACTTCGCTGCAGTAGCCTAGTGGTTACGGTCACGAACTGGTGACCGGTGTATAGCATGTTTGAGACTTCGTGCCTCTGAAGACCCGCCATGCAGAGAGGGCTGATGCACGTTAAATCTGTCGAACACAAAGTCCTCCCATATGCGGGGCGTGGTAGTTTTGTGAAAGGGTTAGTACACATACACTCTCTCTGACACAGAAATATGTGTATTTTTGTTTCACACGTCCAGTTACAGTTCCTCTATCTCAATATACCTCTTTGAAAATCTAAGAGTATCATTTCCTGTTAATCTTTGAGTTTATTCCTTAGAAAATTTGTACCTCCTGTTTTCTAAGAGTATGTACCTTAGAAGGGTCCAGTAAGAGCGTATCTATCAGTAGATTGTTACTGAATTTTCTGAAAATGTAACGTATTTATTCCGTATAAAAGTGTAAATGTCTTTAGGCTAAATGATATTTACCCTATCTTAGTGAATAAGGTACAATTCAGACACTACCTATCAATTTTTCCATGTATTTCCTTATAAAAATGATGACAAACGATCAAGAAAATTTTTTAAGTATTATTTCCTTATTTTAAAAATATTTTATAAAATATCCCGTGATATAGCCTTAGAAAGGAAGGTTAAAATAAAATTTAGGCTGCGTGTCAAACAATTTTTCAAAAATAAAATATTCTTGAAAATATAATCTTGAAAAACAAAATGATGTTCTACTGAATTAGAGATATACATTGCTATGCAAATTGTGTAGCGTTTCTCTTAATTAAAGCGCATATAAAGGCTTTGTGCATACTGCATATATAGCTAGTACTGTTATTGGTAATCAGTGGTTTCAACTGTCAGTATGGGTAAAACTTCTAATTTATACGCCTTTGATCTCGGGGAAATTGTAGGCTCTCAAGACATGGGTTATTCAATTTAAAATTTCATTAGATAACTGGAATTTTCAAAGTCGACAGCATCAAGATTGTAAAGAAAATACATGGATGTAGCGGGGGGTTTTCGCAAACTGTGAAGGACAATTAACTTTGAACCAGTGGGATGTGAAACGGCTCAGCTTTAATGTTCGTATCCAGCAAAGAGAGAAAAGTATTAGTTGAAATTACCGCCCATCTGAATCAAGTTGCCAGTGGTACTGTTAGTAAACGGTTCGGGTAACGCTCACTTCGGGTTCGAGCTTCGACAGCCGCAGACTCATGAAAGTACCATTGCTCATACACGCCATCAGACCACGTTTCGCTTAGTAGAATAATACTTAAAATGTAATCTAGAAGAATGGAAACGAATTGCATGGAATAATAAACTTCAATTCAGACTAATTCACACCGATGGGAGGCTAGAAATTTAATATCAAGTTCGTGAAGCTATGGATCTTGCATACCAGGTTTGAACTGTACAAGAGCATATACTCAATTATGGACTGAGTTGTTTTATTTGTCAGTTTCAAGGGATCTTTGATTCTTGTACCAATGTCCCTGAATGCTATTCAGCACATATAGTCCCGTACGGATTTATATCGTACTATCATCCACATGGGAATAGAGTATTCCATAATGATCACTGCCCCTCTCGCATGTTACGGGTGGTTACTGCCTCGTTGGATGAGCCTTCTTATGATATTTCTTTGTTATGAACTGACCAACTATAGAAGCCCAGGCTTATATCAAGTGCAATTGAATCGCTTAGAAGGTGTCAAAGCACATAGCACAACATTACCGACATCAACAGAATCATGAACAGCTCTAGGTGATATTTTGCAATCGATTATTGTAGAACACTCCTGTTAACTTATTAAATCTGTCCTGTCTGGCGGCAGCTTTTATCAAGGCCAGATGGAACTCAATTCGATATTAACTCACCATCTCTAATTCAGTGGTACTTCAGTATAATAAAAATAAACATTTGTAAATATTTGTTGAAATAATTGTTACATAAAATATTACTGTAAAGATGCTTATATCAATACTCAAATAATTAATAAATCATATGAAAATACATCATTCTGTTTTTTTTAGCTTCGAGCTATATCTTAAAATAAATTGCTATATAAATCTACTGCCTAGATGAGAGAAATGAGTCAGTTACCTCCTATTATGTTATAAATGAACTCGTATTTTAAGAACAAAATATTTCGATGATAATAACGTAATCCCTAGAGAGACAGCTGTAATTCGAACCATAGCTATTGTTTATATTCTAAATAATGTGATGATGTACTTCTGTTTATGAAATAATGTACATGCTACGAATATATTATCCTACCTAAACGGAGAATTTAGCATATTTATTCTTTTGAGGCAGAGTTTGCTTAGTTGCGGTAGTTAATTCTGACTTTAAAAGAATTTGAATCTCTTAATGGGTTTTGATTAAAAAATGTGTTTATGGATTGCATTTTCAATAAAAAACGATTAAAATGCATGTAAGCCCAATGCAAGCAAATGAATATTCTCATATCTCATTTATGTTTACACTTTTAAAATAGAAATTACTTTTAAATTAAAATCAATCAAAAAGAGAGAGAGAGGCTCCCGGATCTTTTTCAACGAAATATTTCTTTAATTCTGATCTCAATTAAAATCATATATCAGAAACAGAAAACAAGCCCTTTGAATTTAGAAAATGATTACAGAAGTCCTATTCATTGTTATGGACGAGATGGAGAAATTGCTCGTGATTTTTCGGTAAGCGAATAAACGGTTTCAATACGCTCAGCCAATATTAACAATAATGGAAAAATGCTAAAAATTAAAATGTAAATCAATCTATTATAGATAAAGTTTTAGACGAAGTGACAATACATTTTGTTTACAGATTAATGTTCAAAATTTAAATATTTAGAATTCAAAAGAAGAAATTTAAATGCTTTTCCTTGGGGATACTGATGTCTTCCATATTTTGAAAAGTACCTAAAATAATTGAACACTACGAATGTTTCTAAATAAATATCACTGAAATAAGCAGAGAAAAAACGAAATTTATGCAATATATATCTCGAAGAAAAATGATTAAATTAAGGATTTCATATAAATCAAATCCCTATAAGGGAGAAGATCAATTCACGCAAGATATTAAAGTAAGAGTTCTGTAAGGTGATTTCTCTAAGAAAATAAAAGATTTGATCAAATTCTTAACCTGTTTTAGTGAAATGATGACATAATATTGTCATGAGTTTAAAAGGGATTATTTAGCAAATATGGTGCATTATTAAAACTAGAGTAATTAATACAACAATAATCATTGAATTAAAAATTATTTATTCGAAATTAATTAACATAATAATCAGATAATAAAGCTGGTATTTTTATTTAGAAAAAGGATATTTGTAGTAGAATTTCAAACATTTTTCTAAAAAATTGTACTATAATGTAGTTTCAGAAATATCCTGCTTTATTTGTTACACCAATTTTGGTTAACAATTTTTTTTATTGTCAAAAATCCTTTTTTATCTATAAAGAGGGCATGGTAAAATTCCCTGGTTCCTTTTGTTTATATTTTTCAATTGAAGATTTATCCAGTTTCTAATTTTCAAGAAAACTAAAGTGATATATTAGTCGAAAGATAATAATGCAAGGTAATAACTAAAAAATGTTAATTAGGTCATTTTGTTTTGTGTGTCACGTCAGAAGCCCGGCGCTGCCTGGCACGGACGAGGAGAGAAGGACGGCAAAAGAGTGGTAACAAGCAAAAACAGAGCTCTACAAATGCTCATTTGTTCATTTCATCATTTCACTAAAATAGTTCGGGGATTTGATCAAATAATTTAATTACATAAGGGAAATGACCTCAAAGAGACTTCATTTTAGCATCTTTCGTGAATTGATCATCTGCCGTAGGAGTTTGATGGAAGCCTAATTTCATCATTTTCCTATGACATATACGTGCATTATTTCAGTCAAACAATTCACTGTAAAGATATGTAGAAAAAAATTCCTTTGGTACACCAGAAAGACAAAATAGAAATACTTCTCGTTAAAGGGCGGAATCGAGGCTTTTTCGCAAGCGAGTTAGTTAATATTTACGTCGCACTGCACAGCTACACAAAGATGTTTAGTGACGGACCTCGTAATTTTGAACCATGATCAAGTGACGAGGATGACACCTGAGCTCACACTCCTCTCCTAACTGCCTCACCACACTAACGGGAAGATGTTTGAGCTATCGACAGATTTAACGTGATTGGCTCCACCACATGGCGGGTCTTTAGTGGTACTGGGTTCGAACTCCTGACATGAGGCGTTTCCGCATTTTTACTGTTAAACATTTACACACATAAACAGTTTCCGTACTGTTGAATTTCAAGTTTCTCTTATCACCTTTATGCTAGGCATTTTGAACGAACGTTAACTCATTTCGGAATAATTTTTGCATTTGGAATTTTCGGAATAATGTTTGGAAACAGAGAGGCAGAGGAAGTAAATGTATTCGATAAAAAAAACTCCTTTTCCCTAATTCAGAAGTATCTTTACGTCCAACAGCAATAAAACAATATATTGGTACCGAGCAGGGTTTCTAAACATGTGACTGCAAATCCAAATGTATCACAAATAGGTGTGGCTGTCTCAAAAGCTATCTGCTCTGCACTCTTCAGTGTCACCGACGTTTTGATTGTACTAATAAGTGTATTCATAACTTTTTCATATGTTTTGAAAATTTATTTTTTCTTAATTGTAATATTATAAAATGTTTCATTCTTTGTATTTTAATTTTTCAACTGGATGATGGTTGATTGCATCAACAAATGTGTTCATTATTCGATTGCATTAACTTGATTCTTTAGTTACCAAAAAAAAATCAACAACTTTTAATTTAAGCTTTCTGAAACGTCCTTGTTTTTCCACCAAGGGTCTTATTTTTATAAGTAGCTGGATGGTAATGTGCAGATTAATTAGGTAATTTGAGGAATACCTATGTAATTTGAGAAATGAAACAATTTTTCGCACTTTACCAAATCCCCCTACTTAACGTGCAGGTTACCTAACTAATCTGCAGATTATATAATTGATTTCTTCACTTCGATTGTAACATATGTGTTCTAAAATTTAACTTATGATTCAAAAACTACACTACTGGACATTGAAATTGCAACATCTGAAGAAATAGTCAAAAATTAGATACTTTGTATCATGAACAATATTTCAAATTTAACATTACTAATTATTCGTTGTTGTCTCGCTTTGTTTGCAGTTTCCTCATTTTCTTATTTTTCCTCTACTCAATGTTACATTTTCAATGGAAAGTTGTGCACGTTTTTAAAGTATTGAGAATTGTTCATAAAGTATTAATTATTATTTCTTAGAACATTTTGAATAATATAAATTCAAAATTTTGTGGTATCGGGGATTAAATTGTAATTAAATATATTAAATGTAATGTATTACAAATGTTTGCGGAAAGGATAAGATTGGTATTTATAAGTTTGATTATGTTTTACACTGCATAAAATACTCATGGTTCATCATAGTAATTATTTTTTTTAAAAAAAATTATAAATGCGTATTAAACATGAAAGGTATATTGAATCTAGGCATTGTCTGCCGAGCCGTGAGCTCTGCGTTTGAATCCCGAAAAAGGCATGGGTGTTTGTAAATATATAGTGCCCTTGTGGCATGGGTGCACTCTTAATTGCCGTCCAGCCGCAAGTCCTCTCGTGAGGTTGGTGGAAGGGAAGAGAGGTGGGAGATTCCTGGCCATCTCCAGTGTGTTTTTCCTCAAAATAGGGGTGGAACGATCCAAATTGTAGTGTTTACCTGCATGGTGCTCTAAGCTGCAGCCAACACTAGGCATGAATCTTACCCCTTACCATGATGAATTGCGTAGTTCGTGATCTGACCCCGTCTATAAGTTGATTCAGAATCATCACAAATATTTATTTCTGATTTTGAAGTGACTCTATTTTTTTAAAATACTTACAAGCAATGAAGAGCAGCTATTTTTTTCAAAAAAGTTTTAATAGAATTTTGAGCATATTTATTTATTAATTTATTTATTTTTGAAATCTCCCTATCAGCTCACTGTTAAGAATCAATTTTTGTCCGTTTCATTCTTGTTTGAATAATACAAAATCAGAGTAATACAAATTAAAACAAAATTAGAGTAGTATTAAATAAACAAATTTACGTCTGTTAAGTTATCAGACATTGAGTTATCCTATAATTTCTAAAATGTGCCTTTAAACTTTGGTTTGAATAATATCGTCAACACCTGACGATGATACCCATCAAGACATTTGAAAATTTACAAAAAAAGTTCTCTTATTATTTTTTAAAAAAAGTTTTACATTATTTCAAACTTGTAACCATTGGTAATGTACTTGCATTTGATAATATCAGTTTCCAGAAGGTGCCAACACATAGATTGCTTGTACGGTTTCCCTCTGTCGGAGTAACGGAAACCATAAGGGAGTGACTGCTTGAGATCTAGTGTGGATTATCGAGTGGGAATCTCTCCCAATGTTGTTGTTCTTTTGTATATATATGCAAAAAACACAGATTTGTATATACTGTTGTTTCTAGAAGAGTACTTATGTAAAGGTAAATAAATTATATTAGCCCAGAGATGGAATTATTGAAGGATTTCACTGTTTCAAAATAAACGACAGAAAGTAAGATACAATTAATCCCTTATGCATGTATATACACTAAAAACCTCAGAATAATAATAATAATAATTATAGAACATTAATTGTTCGAATGCATATAATGTGTAGGAAATATTATTACTATGTATATATATATATTTGTAAAGTATTTGCCTTTAGCTGTCGGTACCATCCATTTAAATTTAGCTATAACACTAAAGGAACATTTTATGTTTTTCGATATTTTATGGCTTCTTCTGTAGGCGAAAGCAGTTCAAAGCGAATGGAGGCATCTTTGGGAATCTGCTTAAGAACGGGACCATATGTTTCATTTGAGATTCGGTTAAGCAAAAGTAAGTAGTGTCTCGGTAAACACTTTTGATAAAATGTGGAAATAAAATGTGTCTGGAGAAATAAATATATGTGAATTTATCAAATTATGCACATGGAAATTCAAACGCTGTTTCTAAAACTTACTTTGCGCCTAAGAATAAAGTTAAATTTTAAAATTTATAATATTCTTAAAGAAGAAAAATAAACAACGGACGTTCTGGAATTCGAAAATGCTTTTACATCCATGCATTTAAATAACCTCTACTTTTTAACAGGGGTATCGGAAGCTAGTGTGTGTGTGTGTGTGTGTGTGTGTTGAAGATAACAAACATAAATTAATTTAATATAGATGTATGAGTCAAGTCATAGTTTGGAGAGTAATTTTCCAAAAATGCATATCTATATGAGTAATCGCCGGTGTTGTAAGTTAAAAGCATATTGAATGATAGTGCTAAATATTTTCTCAAATTGTGGTACGAATATTCTTATTCATAAATTAAAACTCAGTAAGAAGACATTCCAGGCAAAAAAAAAGCGAATATTTATGTATTCAGCAAAACACTTATTTCAAAAATACATTGCAAAAATATCCAAAAGAGTAAATATCAAAACTGCTTACAAAAAAAACTCTTCAAGCAAATGTAATATTACATATATAATTATAAAGAGACAATTGTGAAAATAATGTCTAACTTCTTTTTAACTACTTGAATTGTTACCATCCAATTAAAAACTTCGAAACAAGTAAAACTGGAGAAAATAATAGAATAAGACTTGTATCTGTGTGTGTGTGTGTGCCTTGATGATTGTGTTTGCCCGTATATGTGAGTATATATATACGTACATAAAATATCTTATTATAAGTGATATTTCACATTCACATCATTCAAATTTATCCTTTTACGACACAAAAGACAAAATGTTAATAAGAAACATAAAAAAAAGTTCTGACACTTTTCGGAAGAGACGAAAAAAAAAAAGAATTATAGATTTGATTGTGTTTTTAGTTTGGGTTTATACACGGGGAATGCTCCCAAAGTAAGTTTCATCTTTTTTAAAAAAATAAGAAACGTAAAACAAACAACCCCCTTAAAAAACTATGTTCTTTACTGATTAAACGAAGGGAATTAGCCTTACCGTAGAAGGAATGACGCATGTGTTTAGACTCGAAATTTGGCAGGCATGTTTATATCCACTAAAAATGGGTTTTACGGAAATATTTTTGAGGGGAAGGGGTTATGAGAGCCTAAAATATAATTATATTCCAATTTTATAAGTTACTAGCTGATATACTCATTCTTCGCACGGGTGAATTGAAAAATTAAACGATACAGATTGAAGGAAAATGAACTTTTCAATGAGTCAATTTTACGTAGGATTTTTTTCCCTAATTAACGGGAAAAATCTTGCGGCTCAATTTTTGAAAACAGCTTCTTTACCTAATCTTGCTCAGCAAAATTAATTTTTTGTTAGAAATTTTGTGTGATACACGCTTAAAATAGTGTAAATAAATTGTATCTTGATTTGTAATACATTAATATCACTTACTATTGCATTTATTTTATTTTAAAATTTTAATATTTGTAAGCAACGCCATTCCTTACATTACAATGGCGATTCAATGGAAACATAATGAAATTTTGGCGATAGATCCAAATTGTAATCATTTTGGCATTCATATTGGCAACTTGACGTTTAATTGAACGGTGTAGATCTTGTGATGCTGTAGCGCCACCTGGTGGAGAGCTGCAACAAAGAGTATAGCACAAAAACCTTCGGCACAATATATATATATATATATATATATGTATATATATACTTGCCAATTTTCATAATGATCTGTTGAATGACATTGAAATGAAGTGATATCACATATATACAAACATCAATTTATATTTGTTGTCGAACCTCTCTATTACGAATTTTTCTATGTATCGAATTTTTTTCTGGAGCCAAGAACTTTTCACGATTTTCTTCATAAAATAATCTCTCTATAGCGAAGTACATTTTCTATGTAACGAACTTTTTCTTTCGTGATTCAATTTTTGTTCTCCGTTTTTTTTAAAGAACTTCTGAAAAGAATTCAATTTATTCTCTCTTTAACACATTTTATGGTGGTCATAAATCTTGATCTGGTTTTATTAGAACCTAAATCGCCGAGAGCCATAGAGTTCTGGACGTTTCATCCAAGAAGTGCAACCTTTAACCCCCATTGCCCAGTTCACTAGAAACATCTTCGATATCCTCTTTCACCTGTAGTGGAGTTGTCCCGTGCCCCCGTATTTTAATTATAAAATAATGTATTCTTATTATTACTTATATGCTTTAAATTATAAAATGCCCTTAAAATTCATTAATTTTAGTATCAAATTATTTTCTTAATATTGAAAATACAGTGACATTTTCAGCATTCTTTTTTCTTGTTTTCCTTTCAGCTTTTCTTTCTTTTTTAATGGGTAAGATATGTAGAATACGCGTATAAGAATTTAAAAGAATGTGTGAATAATTACTTTTTTAATATATAGTGTTAATGAATTTAAAATTAGTTTTATGTGGTTCATAAAGTATATTACAAAAATAAGGCCCTATATAACGAATTTTCCATATAACGAACTCTTTTCCGGAAATTAGCGACTTCGTTATATAGAAGTCCGACTGTATATTGATTATTGCGAAGTCCTGTCCTTTTAAAATCAAGACGCGAGAGTTAAAAGAATGTTTTTCAATACAGTCGAGAGATGAATATGCTAGGACGTAAATATGTAACAGTATATATATATATTCCTCCACATCAAGAAATACACAGCGAAGCTCATGGGCAACGTCTAATATCCTTACAAAAACAAACGTGAGCAATAGATATAGGAATGCGGCAAACGATGTAATATCTAGGGAATATGATGTTCGGAACGAAACTACAGTTTTTATTGGTTACGTCATTGTTGCAACCAAGAAATATTTCTGAAAATTCAGTCTGATACAAATAATCGTACATGACAAACAATGCGATTGTCTGAAAAAAAACTGTGCAGGAATCAGTCAGTGTATGTTTTATTCTCCATTTACTTTCATGTTCGTATCATTTGTTTATTTTTTCAGTATTTTGCTGAAGATAAAATATATTCGGCGCATGGTTGTAAAGAAATCGCTGCTATATGTTATTGAAAAAAAAGGGATTTTATGCAAAAGAAACAATGGTCAAAATTAGAATTTTTTTTTTCGGTTTAAAAGCATTTAAAGAAGTTTTGAAGTCACAGCCTTTAGAAAAATTTTGCTCAGTTAAATTACCAAGAATAAATTGAAGAATTAAATGTAATGGAAGAGATGTTAATGTAAATAATGCAATAAATATTATGAATTTTCTGTCTTGAATCACTTTGAAGAGTTTATAATATATCCAAGCTATGAAACATTCATAATTTTATTTCCAAAATGACTGGCTGGAAAGAATCATTCCTCAAAATACATTCTATCACAAAAAGTAGTTGGTTTTTTTTAATATTGTTTTGATGATATGGATGATAATGTTTGTAAATGGAAAATGTACCTTTTATACTTTGTATTGCTTTAAATTTAATATATTGTCTCAGGCTAAGCAATTGAATGATATTTTCTTATGAATTACAATTCATATCTCAAAATTTATCAATATAAATCTTAACAAACCAAAATTTTACATACGAATTATTTGAATTCATTAAATGAATAATTGAATACATTTACACAAGGTTTTTTTTGTTCTAAAAAATGAAATATACAGTATTTAAACTTTATATATTCTAAGATTTATTCTTATTCCCTTATTTGGCAATTAATATTATATAGATTTAAATTCTGGCTTCTTAATAAATTAATTTTAACTCTTTTTCTGTGTACTTTCTGAATGTAATTAGCATACATATGTATTTCAAAATATAAGGATGGGATTCTTCGCCATGTAATGCTATTCATTATCCAATACTAATGTAAGTGTGCATGAGTAAGCACAATTAAAATTGCCGAAAATTCGACTAAAATACAGGCCACAAGATGGTGTTTTTCAAACTTTCAACATTTCCGACCCAATATTCAACCATAATTTTCATCGCAGCTCCATATAATAACAATATATTGAATGCAATAATAATCTACTTAGACACAAAAGCTACAATTACGACCTCAAA
Organism: Trichonephila clavipes; assembly: GCA_019973935.1. Taxonomy (NCBI): domain Eukaryota; kingdom Metazoa; phylum Arthropoda; class Arachnida; order Araneae; family Nephilidae; genus Trichonephila; species Trichonephila clavipes. The sequence continues at coordinate 17,741 of BMAU01015276.1, read as the reverse complement.
TATAAGCCATACAAATTATTAAATTTTGCAAGTTACTTTTAAGTAAAAGATATTTCAAGTAACTTTTTAGTAATAGGATAAATATCGTATTATTTGGCCTTTATAATTTTCTGCAATGATTATAAATGCTTTTTCTTGTACTATCACCGAATTCCATCAAATCGAATATTTCAAGAAGAGAGAAATATTCAGGAAAAACTTATATATTTAACAATAAATGGTCACAACTTGAAAAATTTGAAAATATTACTTTGTTATAAAGAATGTCCTTGTTTTTCAAAATGCTTTTCAAATAAATTATTTCTATCCATCGGGGGCGCACAAATGAAAATAGTCCTAAAGGGATTTCTAATTCTACTTTATTTGCATGCTTTTTCGCGAATGTATTAATGCAAATGCATTAATCTACATGTTTCTCTCACATCCTGTTTATGTCTATTTGTATGTATAGACAGTCGTATACCCGGTTCCCCGAAATGATCAAAGATCTGAAAAATTCTAATGTAGGACCAGCCGCATTCTACTGAAGAGACCGAATAATTTATTTTCACTAAGCTTCAACATTAGTTGCAAAGTTCTTCAACATATTTCACTTCTGATTAGGAAGAACAATAAACAAATATTTCATGTCTGCATCATCAGATATGTTAGCATCCTGGAATGTAGTTCGGAGAGGGAGAGTTATATTAACAAGAACAATAAAGCAACAAGAGAACTTCGGACTTGGTAAATTTGAGCCTCGGTCAAATGACGAAGATGTCAACTAGACTGCAACTATCTCTTCGATCTACCATTTTGCATCAATGTGAGGACATTGGGCCACGACATATTTAACGTGCATCGACCCTCTCTACATATATCTCTCGGAAATATTTCTTGTTTTTCAGTTTTATCACTTGGACCACAGTTTGGTTGCAATGAGATGCAGTTTGCGAAAAAATGTTTTCATGAAAAACGTCTTTAAACTGTATAATAAAAGTACTGACAAGAACATTTGAATGCACTGGGAAGGTCAATGATGACTGTACTGAAAATTCTGCCAGCCTAATAGTAGTAGTTACGGAAGAAAGTGCTGCAGTCATGAAACAGTGACCCTAAATTTCAGTAAACCATGTTGATTTTCAAATTGGACCCCGAAGAATGACTATGTACCTGATCTTGTGCTACAGATTACAAATATTTCCGTATAAGACTAACTAAATTCTCAGTGCTAATTTAATTAATGCGACAACGTTCACGAATTAAATGCTGCTGAAACTGGAAGCTTATAAAATTGACGAACATATTTCCGACGAATCCACTGGCGTAGCTAGTTATTTGTGGGGGTCCTGTATCAAAATTCATTGAAGGCTCTTTTTGAGGTGCCCTTAACATTTTGTGATTTTTGGTTCATCCATTTTTAAACCCTTGTAGCTTCGGGACCCCGTATATCATTGATATGTCTGATACGGTGGTAGCTACGCCGATCGACGGATTGTAAAGGGTGTTTTTTGAGAGGTATGGAAATTTAAATTGCAATAAAACAACGATGTATCATTTGATTGACATGAATTTTTTTTATTCGAAAGATAATCTTATGGCATTGCATTTTAAATATGATTTCTGGCATATGACTGCCACGGCTGGCTCGGATGTAGTCCAATCTGGACGTCCAATTTTCGATGACTTTTTCCAACATTTGTGGCCGTATATCGGCAATAACACGGCGAATGTTGTCTTCCAAATGGTCAAGCGTTTGTGGCTTATCCGCATAGACCAATGACTTTACATAGTCCCTCAGAAAATAGTCTAGCGGTGTTAAATCACAAGATCTTGGAGGCCAATTCACAGGTCCAAAACGTAAAATTAGGAGGTCACCAAACGTGTCTTTCAATAAATCGATTGTGGCACGAGCTGTGTGACATGCTGCGCCGTCTTGTTGGAACCACAGATCCTGGACATCATGATTGTTCAATTCAGGAATGAAAAAGATAATAATCATGGTTCTATACCGAGATCACCATTGACTGTAACGTTGTGGCCTACATCGTTTTTGAAGAAGTACGGACCAATGATTCCACCAGCCCATAAAGTGCACAAAACAGTCAGTTTTTCTGGATGTAACGATGTTTCGACATACACTTGTGGATTAGCTTCACTCCAAATGCGGCAGTTTTGTTTGTTGACGTAGCCATTCAACCAGAAGTGCGCTTCATCGCTAAACAAAATTCGCTTATGAAAATCGACCATTATTTTCGACATAAAATTGCACAATTTAAAAGCGTTGTTCAGGCATGAGTCTATTCATGATGAATTGCCAAACCAAACTGAGAATAAATCACTTGACAGCTGTTAAATCGGTCGCCATCTTGGAAAGTAATGCCAACTTAAACTTCTATACCCGGAAAAAAACACTCTGTATTTTCATCAGGATGGTTTCGTCAATAAGCAGATCTGACGCATTAGAGGCAAAAAAATCCACCTGAAGCCATTCATTCCGCCCTGTATTTACCAAAAGTCATGAGTTGAGAGGCCATTTCATCCACGTGACTCATCGGACTCTTTTTCGGACACCAAACGATTACTACAGAAGAATACTCGGACATTCCCCATGTATTTGTAACCAATCAAAGTGATTTTGGAGAACGGTGACAACAGGTCTTGGTTCATGTAAAGCGGTGCCACCAGCATCAAAAGGCTACAATAATCGATGATCGTGAAATGACCTTGCATATAAAATGCATACGCAAAGTGGCATGTGGAATGGAATCTCTATTCCTGAAATTTAACGCAATGTGATTTTCTTACTTTAGAGAAAAAATGAGAGATTCATAAAAAGAAATACCTACCAGTGTCAAGTTGAATTTTTAATGTCTACGAAAAACAAAATGTTTATTCATGTCCGAGTAAAGTTAGAGATATTTCTCCATTTTTATGGCCCATTTTTATGCATATTAGGTTAGAATTTTCTTGTTTGTAGAAGTTAAAAGAAATGAAATATCCTATGTAAATGCTCATATCGGAAAATATCTGGCATCTCCTTTATACTACTCATGTCAAATAAAATTATGAGTTATTGGCTATTTTTCACTCTTTATTGGAGGAAATGTCTCTATGGTTTATAGCACCATTTAAACATTTTCTTGAAAGAATTTCAAAGTAAATAAATCTTTTTCTTATAAGGAAAAATATTATAATCAAATTTTGTATAAAATATATATAATAAACTGAAGAACACCGTATTATTCTATTAGTAATATCACGGGTTGTATGTCAGCATAATATAAACTCACATTCCAGTCAAGAGATATTTGAGGAAAATATTCATTTTTAATTACATTATCATTTTATTTGCTCTTTTTATAATTATAGCATTTTAAATAAAAAAGGAATGTAATTAGTGATTAATGATAATTCATCATTAATTGCTTTTAATGATTCGTTGTTTGTATAGAATTATTTACTATAATTAATGTACTACCTTACTTTTATGCAGCTTATACATAAAAAAATCACATGCACAAGAACACATGCGTATACTTATATATATATATTACATAAACACACGAGAAAAACGATTTTTTTCTCATCACATCTTCAGATCTCTGCGCTAAGGGTTCGACCAATTTTAAATTTGACAAGCCTGTTTCTTTCGTTCTCTTAAGATTTTCGAATCCTGTAAGAACGCGTTTTGTGGAAATCAACTGCCAAAGGGAAGGAAGTGATGAGTATTATTAAAAAAATATCCTCCATTAGTCCTGTTTATTTATTTAATTCAAGCGGTGAGGATTATAAAAATGATTTTGAGTACTATCAAAAGTTTAATGCTGGATTTGATCTATTCGCAAAAAATAATACTTAGTTATACAATATGATGAAATATCCAAATAAGTTGTTTGTTAAGACTATCATAGATACGAACATATGTAAAATCAGCCTCCCATCCGGTACAGTATTTAGCGACGCTTTCTGTTTCAAAGGACCTGGGTTCGAATCTCGGAGAAGGCAAGGTAGTTTGTAACTGTATAGTGTCGTCGTGGCATGGGAGTACTCTACATAGTCATTGAGCCACAAGCCCTCTCGTGAGGCTGGTAGGAGGCCTCTGACCACCACCAGGGTGTTCTCTTTCAAAATTGGAGTGGAAGCGAGCCAAAATGTACTGTCATCTGCATGATGCTAAAGGTTACGGTTAACGACAGGCGTACAATCTAGCTTTTGCCATGTTGAATTTTATAGGCATCAACCTGGTCCATGCCAATCTGGTGCCATTAGTAGCAACAACAATATATAATCCTCTTTTTTAATGTATATATTTATAAAATTTCTTTATATAATTAATATAGTTTAGCCAGTGCAACGAAAATTTTTAGCTAGTTACTGAAATATTATCTGACTTTACACACACATACAGTAACAAACCCACTTTTAGCACTATTGCAAAAAGTATCATTCTTAAAAAACACAACTTTTAACTGTGCTATTTTGCTTTTAAAAAATAATGTCTGCATTTTTATTCTGTAAATTGACCATAAAAATTCGTATTTAAGAATAGCACAATTTTTGTTATCACTGTAATTATATTGTTCATCCTAACATATATTTTAATGTAAACAAAAATAAATCTGTAAACTAAGCATAAACGAAAACAATATTTAGAGATATACGTTCTAATATACTTCAATTTCTTTCATATATCTCTAAAAGGAGTATGTTCTAAATTCTACTCAAGAAATAAATGTAAACCTAGAAAATTTAACATGACAAAAAAAGTGCTAAGTAGAAATCTCTTTAATTTAAATACGTCCCTATCTGTAAATAAATAAATACTACTTTAAAAGTACTGAAATAATGATTCTTGGATTTGAAGGTTTTATGTAATTTACATTTAAATAAGGCAATAACAATTTTCTATTGTACACATGCTGTCGTTAGTTTTTTAATACCGTGAAATTGAAAATATCTCAATTATTTTTCTTGAACAATAATAAGGTACAATTGCAAGATAACGATATTATATATTGCTCTTTATTTATCGTATGTTTAAATAAATTTATTTTTATAATGAAGGTGTTGGTTATCTTTTGGTTTTTTAATCACAGATGTTTCATATTTGTTGCATTAGACAGACATTGTGTTGAATTTAAATCTAAATGAAGTACAAAATGTAAAAAAAAATTAAAAAAATTAATATGTAACAAACTGATTTGATGAAAATGAAAAATCCAAAATATAACAGTAGTTAAAATACATCTAAAAAGTAAGAAAAGTAGCAAATATAATAAAAAAATTATGGAACAGCATATAAGAACACGCATAGAAATAAACGAAAAATTAAATATTACTATGCAAATATCTCATTTTAAAAGAGTTTAATTAATTCATTGTGGTTACATGTAAAATAAATGCTACAATTCTTTAATAAATTAAAGCAATCTATATTTATTTGCACTGCATTCAATTAAAAATATCCGTTTGACGTACTTAGAATCAGAAAAATATTCAAACATCCTTATTTATAAATATACTTATCTCTAACAAACCATTTATCTTTTTAAACATTTTAAGAATTTTTATATAATATGGAATTAAAAAAAAGTAAATGCAAAATGCGTTACATGAAACGACTGAATTTGTGTAGCACTGATACATTTATAAGTATATTATATCAGTACTATATATACAATGTGTATTTTACTTTTTATTATGTCAGATTGTATAATTTTTTTGCTTCCTTTCAGTAAATTAATATTCTTTTTTTTAAAAAATAATCTTTTATTTTCGACTTTTCAATTTACTTGCGCACCCCTGATAGGATTATCACGCTCCCTAGGGAGGATGCCTCACAGTTTGAGAGATGCTGCCTTACGTGACACAAAGCACAAAGATGTACTTCCTAACAAAAATACACATTTAACACTTTTAGATTAATACTGATAAGCTAACTTAAAGTACAAGGGGAAGATCAATTTAACTAAATAATTAAAATACACCTACCTGTAAATATCAAAAGATTTGCAGGCACTTTGAAGCTGCATTTCCAATGAACAGATAAAACTTCCCTCTGTAACAGACAAATTGAATCTCAAGCACAGTAAAATTTGTATGGAAAATATTTCTCGATTATAATTACTTTAGTAGAGAGAGAGTGGATATACGTCTAAATATAGGCAGAGAATTGCTAAGTTGGACGTTAAACTAACTTAAGAATGTTATTTGTATCCTTAAATCCTGTACAATGAAAATGTCAGTGCATTGTAAAGGATTTCCTTTTGTACGTAGAACATAAGAGAGTAACATTATTCAAGATAAAAGTGAAGTAAAATTTGTGGAGAGAAGAAACACGAATTGTTTTCAGAGCAGTATTAAGTGTATAACGAGTTTTTTTTTATGAATATCTTCAAATAACTTTTTTTTATTCTAATGTTTAATTAAAATAATATTTATTTGAAACAAATGTCTTTTTTAAATTGAAGACGACTTTCAACACAAAAAATTAAATTGGAGAGAAGGAAAAGGATAGATTTTTAAGTTAAATTTATATTTTTGTTTGAAATCTTCAAGAGAGTTAATTCTATAAAAGTTCTGATATTTGCATCAGTATCATAAATTTACTTGAGACATTGTGTAACGTTATATAAATAAAATTGAATGAACCGTTTTAGTAAAAAAATTTCTCAGTATTATAATGAATTTTCCTGTTCCTTAAAAGTTTTTTAAAATGCCAATGATATTAAATATTTTTAATATAGGATTACTTAAAATTCCTTGCTTACAGGGTTTCAGAGATCTGTAGTAAAAAGAAACTAAAATAAATATAGCGTAAATAACACAAAAAAGCTTTTGAAAGAATACAGAAACATTCAAAATGTACTTATATATTTTATAGGTTTGCCTATTGACCAGATGGTCATCAGCCAGTTGTATTTGATAAGCAATAATGTATTTTATAGGTGTTCTATAAGTAAACCTATGGTCACACGTAACAATAGTCCATTTCCTGTTTACTTAATATGTTACTGTTGTATTAAAGTTATTTACATTACGTCTATCCTTTCATGAAATTCTGCTACATTACGAGGCAAAAGGGGTGGGTACAAAAACTTGGGTCTTTTGTAAAAGACCACGTTTTTAGATAACATGGCAAATAAAGAGTAACACGCGCGCGCGCGTGTTCCCAATAACTTTAGTAGTACCATATTGATTAAAATGAGGCACAAACTGGACTATTACACTAGTGTATGCTGTGTTCCCAAGGGTTAACATATGGAAAGCATGTAAAATATATAAATAAAAATGGAGTTTTTTCTGTGTTTTTTCATGTTATTTTTTGCTGTATTCGCCTTAGTTTTTTTTCACAACAGTGTTCCGAAATCTCGGAAGAAATTTTAAATAGCCTTGTATTTACCGTATGAAAAGTCAGCAGTATCCATGTCGAGTAAAAAAAAACACTTGCTTTGCATCAATATAATAAAATAAATTATAGTTTTAAAAAAAGATACCAGAAAACACGCTTTTATAGTGAATCGAACTAAAAAATAAAAAAAAAAATAATTCTTAATATAAAAATAAAATGATTAACGAGAAAATTATATAATGCCATTGGGGTAAAAGCGTGGGGAGTTCTATATTAATTGTTATAGTTTCTTACTTGTTCTATTCCGAAATGCTGAGTGAGTGTAAAAATATAGTACAAAGCACACCCACGCATTTACCCCAATGACATTAATTTTTTCGTTAATAATTTCAATCTTATATCAAGAATTATTTTTTTTTTACATTTTAGTTCGATTCACTATAAAAGCGTGTTTTTTAGTTTTTTTTAAAACTACAATTTATTTTTCATTTTTTTAGTTCGATCTACAATAAAAACCTGTTTTTTTAGTATTTAATACTATCATTTATATTCTTTGTTGAATTTATCCTTGAATTTGTCTTAAATTATCCTTGAGCCGGAATTATGTGGCAGCTGGAATTAGTCTTGCTCTTCAATGGATATTAATTAACGGGTCTAAATGGAACTTATTCTCTCCGTTATGGGGCCTCGGATGAGTCTCATATCGTTGTATTTCTGAGATTCCGTCTCTATAGATACAAGTATAACTAATAAAAATGTGTAAGAAGAAATATTAAATGACAATCGTATTTTCCCCTTTTAAACGTATTGCTATAATATTAATTCGTATCAACATTTCTAAACGTATTGCTTTATAAAAATAAAAAAAAGATATTTAGCTGTTAGAACATAATTTTTTTTCACATGTACGAGTCTTTTTTTTATTTCCATTTGCCAAAAAACTAAACTTATATTAAGGTAAGAAATTTCTAACACACCAACCCTAACCTTTCTCACATAAATATTTTTTGTTATATTTGTATTAACCACAAGCCCATTCGCGGTTTTAGAGTTGCACCTTAATCTTTTAGTCACTAAATCTGGACTTAGTTGCCAAAACTGGAAATGGCCCATGGAATTAGTTACCAATTCTGAAAGTAATTTATGCAATAAGTCGCTAAATCTGGAAGTGACTTACGGAATTTGTCACCCCAAATCTATAAATAGTATTCCTAATTATTCTGATCAGGACAATGGAACAAAATTATGACATTATTGTACTGTCATCGGTCCTTGACGAGTGTGCAAAATTTCGAATTAATCTGAGATTACGAGTACGAGTTCCAAGATTTCTTACATACAAGTGAAACTTATAAAAGCGTGTTAATAAAAATAAAATATTTAAAACTTTTATGTTTCAAGCAACAATATTTTTATCAATAAAAATTTGTCTTATCTTTACTTCTAGTTGTTTCTTTCTTCCCTTTTATAGGAAGAAAATAAATGCTTTTCAGCCATTGGAAATCTTCAGTGTGTAAAAATATTTTAGATTTTATTTAATGAAGAAATTACTTTCAAGAACTTCAGTGCAATAGAAAAAATACCGGACCATACAAATTACTGGGGAAGTTTCATTTTGAAAGATAAAAGGTTTTTAATATATAATGAGAAGTATAAATACATTTCTTTTGTAATAAAAAGTACATATACATCAGTTCGCTAAATGCTATTAGAAACTTTCTGCAGAGCTCTGATATTATCTTCATCATCAGTATAAAAGGAGAATGAATGTACTCTGTAACAACGAAGACAATTAAGCGGAAATAAAAGAAGTCATTTTCTTTAATGAGAAGAACAGAGAAAAGCTGTAACTGTTATTTGCGAAACACATAAATGTGTAGAAGAAAAATGGGATATGTGTTAAATGAAGTATGAAATTAAATGAAAGAACAAAAAAAGATAGTTGAGCAGCAGTTTGAGCCTTTTGTATAAGTGAATTCAAACTACTTTAATAGACACCAATATCAGAAATCCAAACTTATAAATAACGTTGACTGGATTTTTAAATACGTAACATTTTTTTAATTTCACAGTTATGGGATTACTTTTATTGGTTTCTATATAAGCTATAAGTATAAATAGAGAGATTTCAAAACTGTTTTTAGAAGTAGCACACACGCACTTCTAGCACAAAAAAATTTTATCAAAAATTAGGGGTTCGCTTTATACGCCGGGTAAAAAAACGATAGCTTTAAGGCTATCATCGGCTAATGTTAAAGAATAGGGGCCGAATTCGGAATATTTTTTCAGACATAAAAGTACTCAAACATTAATTTTATATATTCTGGCTACACTATCCTGTAGAGAATCACACTTATTTTATCGTACTACTCATTTTTATCCGAGTTGACATATTTTTTCTTTTATAAAATGTGTTTTGCATTTTTTTCCCTGTACCGTAATGCTAAATGAGCTATTCCTTCACATGTTAAGAGGAAAAACTAGTTCTTTATGAAATACTTTGAAATTTTAAAAAAAATAAGGCAAAAACAGCCTTAAAAATAACAAAATAAAGATTAGAATGCGCAAAATTTATTACTTCTACACATACCAAAATATTGTTTATTTTAATTAAATGCTTATGAGCTGAAAGAGAACTCTAGTTCTAGAACTATACTATTTTTTCAAAACTCTGGGATAAAATCCCAAATAAATGACTTCAAAACATTAGAACATTGCATCGTGACATTTCAGATTTCTTAGAAAAAAAGGGTGAGAGCGTTACGTGGTAAAAATACCTAAAAATTAAAAAAACAACGCAGCTTGAAAGTATAGGTGTGCGTTATACGCCGGATTTTACGGCATGTGGTATTTATTCTTTGATCTAAAATAAGATTTTGGTATTCTTGCTTCATATATACGAGTTGTGGGATTCTTGTTTCTCATTTAGAAAACAATATGTTAAGGTATCCGACTACGTTCGGAAACGTAATTCTCCTAAAGCGTGTAAATGGGTAATATTTATGATATTTAGTGTCACTTAGATTAGAAAACGTATATAAAATTGTTCTAAAAATATTATTACAATAAAAAAAATATTGAAGTACAGTATTTTGACAAAAACTGAACACAGAATGACGAAATTTCAAAACATTCCCCTTTTATGAAAATTTATTCTATTATAATAATATTTTGCCTGTATATAACTCAGACCTCTGTACAGAGAGTGAACTAGAATTTTTAAAATATATAACTTAGAAGTGGATTTATCAATATTTTGCTACAACAGAGGGGAAAAATTTTAAGAAAAAAAACAGCGGTAATTATTTCAATTGGTGGTAACTCTGAAAATAATGTGAATTTTTTTAAACTCCTAGTTCAGACTCTCTGAAGTATTCTTTATTTTATCTAAGCAAAAATATTATTATTATACAAGCATTTCTTATAAAATGAGAAAAAAGGTCATTCTAAGTTAATTTTTCCAAATTATTGTATTTAAATATTTTTTTTGTTATAATGTCCTCAAAACAATTTTATACATGTATTCTAATCTAAGTGATACTAAATATCACGAAAAGTATCTATTTAGGCATTTTTTTTAAAATCAAGGTTCCGAACGTAGTCGCATACCTTAAGTGGTCGGAAAAACTTGCACATATAATTGGAGGAGATTTTCTTTTTTTTTCTGTCTCAAACAATTTCTTGCATTGGCAGGCATAAATGAGAGGATGAAACACACATAAACACACATACACACATATATATATATATATATATATATATATATATATATTAAATCATTGTTTGTGTTTATCCATTTAAGACTTTTTCGTTAAATTCTAAGATTTGCTGTTTCATTTTTTATATCTTGTTTAAAAGAAATTTTGCGTTGAATACAAGACATATTTACATTTTTTTATTTGGTTCCGCATCATTAAATTTGAACTATTGCAATATTATTTGTTCCAAATTTGGACAAAATATAAAATTATCTGTACCTTTATAACTTGAGCATAAACTTGGCATGTAAATGAAGTTACATTGAATCGTAACTTGCTGTAAAGGAAAATATACATATGTGCACTACTACTGAAATCTGCTTAGCTGCATATTGCGACGGCTTGAGGATAATCCATTTTATAAATGAAGTTTGTAGTATAAGTGTTTCTGAAGTAAAATAATTTCTTCAATTATTAGTATGATACATGTTGAAACATAAAAGCTTTAGAAAAATTTTTGAACTCAGTTATAAGTGACTAGTGATAAGATGACACGAATATTGGAAACTATAGAATATTTCGCGTTAACTTCGCTTATGCCATTCTTCAAAAATACTAGACTTTTGAAAATGTTTCCGGCGAGAAATGGTGGCCTGGAATGAAATCATTATTTCATCTTCTCATTTTTTCCCCCTTGAGTTACAAATGTTTGATAACTTCAACTTCAATCGTCTTCAAATATTTTGGAGATTGATAAATGATTCTTAAAAGTATCCAACTACTTTCAGAATCATGATTTTTTAAAAACGACAAAAAAGGAGAATATCTTTTTTTTCAATTTCTACTATTAGTTCACCCTCTTTCTATATATATCTACTTCTATATATAAAGTGTTTTTTTTTCAGGTATAGAAGTTTAAGTTGGCATTACTTTCCAAGATGGTGACAAATTTAACAGCTGTCAAGTGATTTATTCTCAGTTTGGTTTGGCAATTCATCAAAACGATCCTCAAGCAAGTCGTAGATTCGTCGAATGGGCCCAAAACGAGATTGCCGTTGTTCCCAATTTTCATAAGCGAATTTTGTTTAGGGATGAAGCGCACTTCTGGTTGAATGGCTACGTCAACAAACAAAACTGCCGCATTTGGAGTGAAGCTTATCCACAAGTGTATGTCGAAACACCGTTACATCCAGAAAAACTGACTGTTTGGTGCGCTTTATGGGCTGGTGGAATCATTGGTCCGTACTTCTTCAAAAACGATGTAGGCCACAACGTTACAGTCAATGGTGATCGGTATAGAACCATGATTATTAACTTTTTCATTCCTGAATTGTACAATCATGATGTCCAGGAGCTGTGTTTCCAACAAGACGGCGCAACATGTCACACAGCTCGTGCCACAATCGATTTATTGAAAGACACGTTTGGTGACCGCCTAATTTCACGTTTTGGACCTGTGAATTGGCCTCCAAGATCTTGTGATTTAACACCGCTAGACTATTTTCTGTGGGACTATGTAAAGTCATTGGTCTATGCGGATAAGCCACAAACGCTTGACCATTTGGAAGACAGCATTCGCCGTGTTATTGCCGATATACGGCCACAAATGTTGGAAAAGGTCATCGAAAATTGGACGTCCAGATTGGACTACATCCGAGCCAGCCGTGACAGTCCTATGCCAGAAATCATATTTAAAATGTAATGCCACAAGTTTATCTTTCGAATAAAAAAAAATTCATGTCAATCGAATAATACATCGTTGTTTTATTGCAATTTAAAGTTCTATACCTCTAAAAAAAACACCCTTTATATATTTCTTGTTCAAATTTTTAATCGCCAATAAAATACTTTTTATTCATCCACTCAAGTTCAAACACAGTTTTTAAACTTGTAGTGGATGACACTTGATTTAATATAGTTTTTTTCAAACATTAATTAATTAAATTTTTATTAATGAATAGAAAGAAACAAAATTAATAATTTATCACCATATATAAAAAGGGAAATCGGTTATTGTGTCACTGTAGCGCAATGGATAGCTCTTTAGACTTCTAATTCAAAGGTGATGGTTTGAATCCCACACTGAAATGGCCTAATTTCTGAGAATGTGATTTCTTTTTTACAATACTATTTTATTGGAAAAATTAAATTTAATAAAAGAACAAATAGTAACAAACAAAAATAATAGTCCAAAACAATATATATCGAAATGAAAGTGAAAATCGCTTTCTATTTAGCCACTTAATATAGTGATTCTGTTATATATATGTACATATTTATATTAATTGTGTAATTATTTAATAAAAAATTAACTAAAATAACATTTTTCTTTGTTGTCCAAAATAGAAAGTGGCTTTAATTTTTTTGTATTACTTATTAATATTTAGTGTCACTTAGATTAGAATTCATGGAAAGAATTGTCTTAAGAATATTATTATAATAAAAAGTTATTTAAATGCAATACTTTGGCAGAAAATGAACATAAAATTACTTATTTACAAAACATTTTCTTTTTATGGAAAATGCTTATGTGATAATAATGTTTTGCATATATATAGCTCAGCCCTTTTTACAGAGCCTGGACTAGGGTATTTATAAGATATATAACTTAGAAGTAGAGATTTATTCATAGTTTAGTATATCAAATTGGATAAATTTTAACAAAACGAAATACCAATAATTATTTCAGTTGGTAGTAACTCAGTTAAGAATGTAAATGTTTCAAAAATCCTTATTCAGGATATCTGGTAGTCTTAGCTTTTTTTTTATTGTAGAATCATTTTGAGCAAAAGGAGAATGTTGTGAAAATGAATGATTAGAAGTTAATTTTTTCTAAAATATTGTATTGAGTTAATTTTATGTGTAATTATTATTAAAGCAATTTTATGCGTATATTATAATCTAAGTAACATTAAATATTAAAAAAAAATATTCTTTTGTACGTTTTTTCCAAATCACGGTTCCAGACAATGTCATTTACCTTATGACTTACAAGTTAGTGAAAGTGTTTACTGGAAGAATTAGTTACCAACACGACTCTTGCGAATGATTTGTATGACAAAATACATCTATTTCTCAATTATAAAAAATCCCCAAGAGTTCAATTTCATAGACTGCAGGTTGGTTACTGTGTCTTAAGACTATATACATATATACAAAATTTATAAATGTTCATTGTAGTCTTTAATATAAAATATGATTTGTTATGAGTGTGTATTAAAAAACTATTTGATTTAAAATAAAATAATTTCATTTTATTTAACAGTAAATATGTTGTGAAAAACCCAGTTGTATGTAAATATGTTGTAAAATACTACATTTTATATTTGTGCTATAAATCTTTCTAAAATTTATACTAGCTTAAATGAAATATTAAAGGACTTAATATAAAATTCTGAAATTTTAGTATTTACATGTAACAGAGCAAAAAAAAAAAGATTTTTTTTTCATAATATGCATTAGTAAATATTTTTTAAACTAGGATTTCAAGAGACATGTGTAATTAAATTAATCTGCATGAATGATTATAACAGTACAAAATTCTAAAACTATAAGTAAAATATTTTGAGTTTCTTTTTAAAACTCTTCTAACGTTCAATAAAATAAATATAATTTATCTTATTGTACATGAAAACTTATAGTCAATAGTAGAGGAAAATCTGAAGTTTGATGAAAAAGATAAGAATAGTTTAACCGGAAAAAAAGACTAAAAACTTGAAAATAGTATGTCTGAAACACATCAATAAAAATATTGATACAAAAATGTTCTTCGATAAACTTTCGGATATTTCAAAGACAAATCATACAACATGTCACATTTCTGACAAGAACTTTTGATTCATTGCGACATTTGAATATTTATACGTAGTCTAGAGCTTAAAGTTGAATTGATTTTTTTTCTTTTTTGATATATTGGAATTCTATTTCAAAGGTTTCAAGAATATGCGAAAAAATGAGATTAAAAATGCTCTAAAAGCAGAAGTTATGTAATAAAGTTCCTATTCTCGACCTATTTTCTAACTAATGAAAAAATAAATTTGAAGACAGCGAGCTATAGCTCATGTATTAAATGTACATAAAAGTCAATTGTATAATATATTCATGTTTTAAGATGGAAGATTTTAAAATACTGTTTAAAAGTCAATGTTTTGCAAACTATGTTACATCTAAGTATACTAGCTTATTTCTTGGAAAAAAGATTCGCAACATTGTTTGCAAAAAAATGCAGTTTTTATTTTAAATGTGTTTTAGATTTTTTTTTCTTGTCTTTTGAGAAATAAATATTATCAGATGTAATAAGCATCTTTTTTTTTAAAAAAAACATATGACCATTTAAATATTATGATTTAGGGAATTATGAATCAGTTAATCCGATTAAAATTGTGTTAGTCACGTTATATTTATTATATTTCTGAAGTTTCGTTGATTTTATAACTACTTAATAAGAAAAACAAGAAAAATGCTTATATATTATATATTATCATATATTTTAATCTAAGTAACACTAAATATCATGAAAATTATCCATTTATGCTCTTTTGAAAATCACGGTTCCGAACGTAGTTGGATACCTTAATATTCATAAATTAATTATCAAATACGTTGTGCAGTACTCATATATTTATATTATATCAGTGTTAATGTGTATTTTTTATTATTATATGCATTTGTGTTTTGTTTTGATTCCTTTCAGTACATAAATAATTTTTTTTAAAAAAATCTGTTTATTTCGACTTTTCGATATGATGGACCCCTTTGTACGTAGGATTATCATGCTCCACCCCAGTTTGAGAAACACTGCTGTAACCTAAAGTTACTTGATTGCTGAGAAAAGGAATGGTTTTTAAATAAATTTCTTCGAAAATTCGAAATACTGGAATATTATCGCAGATCAATTTTCATAAGTTGTTACGTATAATACAATCAAATGAAAGAATATATATATGTATATATATAAATATAGATAGATAGATAGATAGATATACATTTCTGCAGATACATAGATGTATTTAATACTTTTAGAATTCCATTATTGGAAGGTCTATTTAAGGATGACTTTATTTTACAGAAAGAATAAATTATAAGGGCCACCACTATTTAGTTTATGAATAATAAAATCAATCAATTTTTTTGGCTATCGGGTTCACTAGTTTTTAACAAACGGAGATATTGTGCAATAACATCTTTAGTATCATTGCAATATTAATTAAATGCAATCTTTAGATTTTTATTATTATTGATAATTTTAAAAATATATTTATAACAGTAAAACAATATGAAAATTTTATAATGAGTGCTGGAAATCCCATGTTTTAAATTAAGAATGGTGAAAAGTATTTAGATTTTAGAAATGAGCTGCATCAGTCTTGTTACAGAATGATATAATAACTCCTCATGTTGAACATTTCGTAAAAATGTATAAATTGTCTAAAAACTAAACAGAAGTCTAGAAATCCTTTAATCATTTGGTGTTAGATAATTGGAAAATAACCATTCGTCAATTTTTTTTAAAAGTCCATGAAACACGCCTGGAAAAATCAGAAGTTCACAACACTAACCTTATTTAACGTGATATTCAGAGGGAATTTTTAAACGGAAATTTATTCAAAGCCTCTTGAAGCTCTATAGAACAATTACAATGGTTCAAAACTTATTAAGGAGACAGATGATGACATAGAAAGAAATATTCCGTAGAAAAAAAACAGTTTGAAATATCACTCTTAGAGTTGTGTTGTTGTTGCTCATCTCCTTGTCTAGCTTCTGCTAGACGAGATCTATGAGTTTATTCACCCTCAAAAAATCATATACAAGCATAGGAAGACCTAGTAAGTGTCGTAGGGCAAACCCAGGCATCCAAGAATATGAGGAAGGGGGTAGCCTGCTCGATGTTACATTTTGGACAAATCGGATGAATTTTATGGCCACCCTGGAAAGCAAAGCTTCTTAAATATCTACCAAAAAATCTAGAAATGGCCATTTGGGTGTTTCTATCACGCTTCATAGTAAGGGATCCTCAAAGGAAATCAGCTCCATACCAAGTATTAACCGGGGACACGAGCCAAATCATTTTATTAATATGTTTTCTGGCTCAAGTACAGCTCAAGATAAGTCAAGTTATTATATGTAGCGATACACTCCGGCACCCTATTTCTCCAAGGCATCCGCCTCCTCATTAACCTATATATCTACATGCGAGGGGATCCACTGAAAGTGCACATCACAAGATGATGAGACTTGTTTTAATTTATTAAGAATAGAAGTTCCAGTTTTATCACAAAAGTTACTCCAGTTTGACAAATGCTGGAGGGCTCTTCGACAATCAGAAAGAATCCATATAGACTTAGGGTCTCAGGAAGACAAAATATAACTTAGTCCCTCCTTCATAGCGACGAGTTCATTTTTAAAAACTGAATTAAAATCAGGATTTATTTTTTTTATTCTAATAATCCCATTGGAATCTTTGATAAGTGCTCCACTACCAGAGGGAGAATCCTCGTCTTTGCTACCATCAGTATATGCAAGTGTAGTGCCTTCTGGAATGCAATTTATAATTTCCAGAGCAAATTTCTGAAGGCATCTTGGATCGTCGTTTTTCTTAAAAACCCTAGAAAGCAATTCAGTATGGTTGTTTATGGCACTGTTGTTGCTCAACAAATCAATAATCAACATAAAGCACGAATACGAAAGAAAAATTCAAGTTGCTTTCATAT
>BMAU01015275.1:30000-95673 GCA_019973935.1 Trichonephila clavipes | reverse complement strand
CCACTGCATTCCTTTAAGGACATTTTTCTTATTTTTCACCCTATATCTGCAATATTTTTGCACTAAAATTCAGAATGTTACGAATTTTGTGTAAAATAGTGGAAATAATTTGTATTTGTGGATGCGTAATGCCTTTATCTAACTCAAAATTAGATTTAATTTACGTTAAAATTGTAATATTCACAAGCAAACGCCGTCCCTTACTTTATAATGGTGATTCAATGGGAACTTGGCGAAATCTTGGAGATAGAGCTAAGTTGGCCACATATTGGCGACTTTGGCGACCATTTTGGTGACTTGGTGATCATGTTGGGGACCATATTTGGTGATTTCGGAACCCTCTGGATTCTTTTAGAAATAAGTAGAGAAATTCACTAATTTCAAGACTAATGATGCAAGCGTGTTTTCTCGAATTATCCGCTAGGGATATAAATAGAGAAAGAGCTCGCCCCGAAAGTGAGTCAGTCTGGTTTTGATTAGCGATCAGTTAGTATTGCTCTGATTGTTGAAGTGATTACTTCAGTTGTTGAGCGAGTGATTGCTTGTGAATACTATTTTATATGCGTGTATTTTAGACACCGATAATTGTATCTGCGTGCTGATGAGGGTGTGAAGATCATATGAGATTTATTTTGTGAATATTGCTGCTGAATCCTGTATTTAAAGGATTGGATTTTCTACAATAAATCCTCATCGCTCTTAAAGAACTATCTTGTTTGCGACTCTTTGGCATAAAATCCTTGAGCCCCGGATCAACGTAGCAATATTGACCTATTCAGGAAGTACCGCCAATACGTTATAGTGGTAAGTGACGCTAACTGTTGTGCCGTAGGGAATGAGTTTGAATTTTCCAGGAAAAGATATGGGCGTTTGTAATTGAATATCTGTGTGCGGTACTCGAAATATTCGGCGAACTGTAAGTCATCTCTAGTGATTGGATGAAGCAGAAGAGCGATGGAAAGCCCCCTGATCATTTCCCAGGATGTTATTCCTAAAATTTGAGGTTGGAACGGAACCAAAACGTACTGTATGATAATCAAAGTTGCAGCTAACGACAAAAGCAAAGTTAGCCCGTTGTAACGATGTTTTAATGACATCTGAAACATAACAAGAAAATATGGCTGTGCTCAAAAACACATAAATCAATTTTATTTATATTGTTTCATTTCCCCTTCCTCTCATTTTATGTAAATGATTATATACTGCTCAAAATAATTAAACGATATTGCGGTTTTAGGTGGATCTTGTGGCTGGGAAACTTTTTAGCTGATTGATACATGGTCGACAGACGTAGTAGGTTATATGAGAATAAATTACACATGTTTGGCAGAAAAAAATGCATTTTATAGCGCATTTTTGTACAAAAGGAAAAAACACAATTTGAGCATATGAGAAAGAAAGAATAAGAAAATGTGTTTTCTTCAAAGGAAATCATTTTCAGTAGGGGGTATGGTTTCCACGGACGGCCAGCAACGTTAAGCACTTTTGAGGCATGGAGTCAATGAGACTATTAATCACGAGATAGGGTATTCTGTCCCACTCTTCCAAAAGAGCTCTTTCCAATTCTTGGAGAGTTTGTGGGGGTGGTTGGCGACCAGCAACTCATCTTCCTAGAGCGTCCCAAACGTGCTCTATTGGATTCATGTCAGGAGAACACGCTGGCCATTCCATTCGTACGATTCCTTCCTCGAAAAGAAAATCCTCCACCAGGTTAGCACGATGTGGCCTGCAGTTATCGTCCATTAAAATGAAGTCATCTCTGATTGCTGCAGCGTAAGGGACTACAATAGGTCTGAAGATCTCATCCCTATATCGGTCTGTGCGCCCGTCAATGGAGATGCCACCATACACCAACACTACCCCACCGCCAAATCTGACACTTTTGTGCACGAACGCAGGATTATTCCTACTGCCAGGTCCCTCCAGATGAAAATACGCCTATTATCCGGAAGAACAGAAAAACGGGACTCGTCAGAAAAAAGAACATCGCTTCATTCATTTCTCCTCCAGTTCACATGCTCTGTTGCCCACTCCCTGAGGTCGCGACGATGCCTTGATGTTAGTCTAACACATACCATCGATCGGCGAGCATACAGACCTACACCATGGAGCCGGTTTCGGACAGTCTGAATTGAAACCGTGGTGCCAGTAGCCGAGCGAAGGTGTTGTTGGAGAAGAGTAGCGTTCATATTTCGGTGTCTCCGAGCTGTTAACACTAAATAACGATCTTCATTGGGCGTTGTTGCCCGTTTACGACCTTGTCCTGGTCTTCGGCCTGCACTTCCAGTCTCCAAGAAACGGTTCCAGATCCTGGAAATCACACTTTGTGACACTCCAATGGCTAGCGCTATTTCGGCTTGAGTTTGGTCTTCTTATAACCTACCAACAACTCTTTAAGCTTTTGAAACGGTTAAATGACTTCTCTGAGACATCGTACTCATCGAAACAAAGCAGTCACTGAATGCCGATCATCCTTGTCTTCCTTTCAGTTGAAAGTCAAATTTCATTCGCTGCCGCTGAAGCGACGTTTTTGACGTCGAACTCAAAATTAGCATACTTCACAGTTTGAAAATCAGAAAAATTTGCATTTGTGATTCTCTGCTTCCATTTTCGGCAAAAAAATTCGCATATATCTTTATTTTATATAAAACTTACAATATCTTTTAGTTGTTTTGAGCAGTGTATTTAATAAATCTTAATATATATTAACGAAATACATTATCCATTTTTTTTCTGTTACACGTATAGTTATAATACTAAGATTTATTATTATTATCAAGTTGTCTCTATTACATTTACCTGAAGAATAAGATAAAACCTATAACTATTCTTATAAAATATATTACTATAAAATAGGATTTTTACATTTTAAAGAATGAAGTGAATATTATTGTTAATCGAAACATTCTTTGGAAAAGCCCAACTCCTGTTGTAAGCAAGTAATTTTATGATTTGCAAAACGTTTTTTATACATAAATTTTAGGTCATTTCAAAAAATTTCTTATCCAAAATTTACTTGAAAAAACGACGCAATTGTTTTCGTCTCTCGCTTTGTGTAATTACTAAGAAAATAAAGAGATATTTTTCTGAAGGGTTTTTTTTTGTGTATGTGTTCTTTAATTTCCGTTTCACGCAAATTGTTCTTTGATGGCTCTAAGAAATGCATTGCACTTTCATTTCAAGCAAAACTTTATTCTTAAAATTTGAAATACCTGGTAATTTTTTACCAAGATAAAAATATTTATTTACTCTTCTTTAAACTCTTACTTGATAAAACTCTAAAATTTTCATTATAATGCGTCCGTAGATAAATCACATTTTCTTAATTATATTTCATACTGAAATATATGAAGATGCATCTTACTTTGGAATTAAATTTAAAAAAAACGCGATTGCGCGCTATACTGCAGAGCCTGTGTTCGAATCCCTGATAAGGCATAGATGCTTGTAAATGTATAGTGCCTGTGCGGCATGGGACACTTTAAATATTCGACGAGCAGGTAAAGGATTTTCTGATTGGTCCAAACGCGTTGTTGTTGCGAAGCTGCATCATCCTATTTTAAAAACGTCAAAGTTTTAATTTTTTTGGATATAAGTTAATGTTTATTTTCCATTAGTCGGGTAAATAAGAATTTAATTTTCACATGAAGTCTTGGAGGGCTGAAGATCAATATGAATCAAAATCCCTCAAGAAGAAACTTACGTGACTTATTACATAAATATCTTAATACTTGTAAGTAATTAATTAAATATATTGATCCAGCTAAATATGTGTGTTTCATTTTTAAATTTTGTCATACGAAAGCAAAAGAAACTAACCAAATGATATTAAGCGAATTTCTTAAAGTTTTAATTCATAATATATAATAATTAACCGAAAGAAATATTTTTCACATAATGAACCACTTAAAAATTTTACAAATGTAAAATGTAACAAACTTTTTTAAACTAAATTCTTATTGAAAAATTGAAAGCAATTTTTGCTTTAGAATTCAAACATACAGTATTGATTTTTTAAGATCTAAAACTTAACTTTAAAAACAAAATTATTTGATTTTTATATTAGCCTTATTAAAATAAAGTCTTCGAAAAAAAATTCAAAAAATCCAATATTAATTAGAAAATCTGTAGTCAAAAAAGTAAACTTTATTATTAACTTCCTTGGATATAATTAATTAGATTTGAAGATGCATACATTATCATAGACATAGTGAATATTAATAAATTTTAAAGAACAAAACTTAATGAACATAATTTTTAGTCTTTGAGCCTTAAAAAAATTTATTTTACACTATAATAATTTAAATGTTTTTTCAATGCATTCTAAACCGTTCTAGGCATTGAATAATTACTATTCTATTGTACTTTTTAATTTTATTCATTCTATTACGATTTATAACTTTCAATCTTTTATAGAAAAGCGCAATTTTTTTCTATTTATTTTACAAACATAAAAAATTTTTATTTTTAGAACTTAGCATTATAACATTTTAGAAAAAAATATAATTAACACGCCATTTGGTATAAAAACTAGAAAGATTCCAGGGGGCATTTTAGAATTTAACTTATATCGCATAAATATAAACTTTATTAAAACACAAAGAACTTTATATTTAGCACTTTTACATTTGTCTTTAATTAAATTTTAGTAATAAATTTTTCTTAGAAATAAAGTTCAATTTGAATATATAAAATTCATGTAAATTCATTCAAAATCCTGTCAATGAATATAAATTTTGAATTTTGACACAAAAGAAATGAAAAGGCAATAACATACCAATTCTTTATTATCATTATACCGTAGCATTTTAAAAAGTATATAAATATATACATATATTTTGTTTTATTTTCGTTAAAATAAAAACCCTTTATCTCGAGACACTGAATACAAAAAGTGAATCAACGAGAGCCAAAATTAGATCCCCATGCGTTGGTGAATAGCTTGCGGCATTGTCATGTCACGGTTATGTCATTTTGTTTTATTTTACTCATTTTGTACAGTAAAATAACTTAAAATGTTGTGGAAGAGGGGGAAAATATCCGAATTAAAAAACAACAATGAAACAAAGAAAAAAATAATTTTTGAGCTAAAACCGCAATGAGAAATAGGAGAAAAAAGGAAAGAATTATCACACACATTTGAATTCGTGTCAATATAATTGAAATAATAAATTGATATCAAAATTCAATTGCATTTATTTAATAATTATAAATATTACAAACATAAAAATATCAAATATCTGACTGTCAGAACTAAATTATTGACTTTACAAAATGTTAGAGGCTTTTTCCCCCCTTCAAAATGCAACCACTGATTTTTATGAGTGATAAATAAATTCAGACTCAAAGTAACTGAATAGATTATAAATAATGCGTATATATATATATATATATATATATATATATATATATATATATATATATATATATATATATATATATATATATATATATATATATATATATACCGGGTGGGCAAAAAGTCCGTAAAAATTTTAAAAATTCATAAAATCCGGAGAAATGAACGAAAAAAGAAACTGTTTGCAGGATCAGCATTAGTATGTCACGGGATTTTTTTAAGCTAGAAAAAAAATAATTCGAAAATCATCCGGTAGGTGGCGCTGATGTACGCAAATCAAAGAAACAATGCATACATAATGAACAGAAAACTTTCACAACTTTATTACACCACATGACCACCACCACAGGGGAGAAGACATTCCAGGCGAGTGACAAATCCAGCAACGGTAGAGTGCAACACGTCCGGATGTATGGAGGATACTTCTCTGCGGATCGCATCTTTCAGTTCCGACAGACTTGATGGACCGGATAGATACACGCGAGATTTCAAATATCCCCACAACCAGAAGTCTGCCGGTGCTAAATCTGGAGACCGAGGAGGCCATGGGTACCTGCAGCGCCTGCTAACGATTCTGTCTTCCTCGAACGTCTGTATCAGGAATGCCTTAAGCGGGTTAGCAGTGTGACTGGTTGCTCCATCCTGTATGAACGTGACATTCGCAATCTGACCTCGTTGAATTAAACATGGCACGACAGTCTCCCCGCAGAAGCGTTAGATAACGCTGAGCATTTACCATTTCCGTTATCCATCCATTTACTGGGCACTGCGTTTCAAAGAAGGTCCTATGATAAATGAACCCGTGAAACCACACCATGCTGTCACTTTTGGGGAATGAAATGGCTTCTGTGTGTACTCACGTGGATTAGAGGTCGCCCAAATGGGACAGTTATGGTTGTTAACGTCACCATGAAGCGAGAAATGAGCTTCATCTGTCCACAAGATGTTAAAAACGCAGGTGGAGGATCCTGTTCCATTTTAGAGAAGGCCCACTTCGCAAATGCTTCCCTGTGTGGTATCTGCTTGCAAAAGTTCATGGAACGATTGCAATTTGTATGGGTACAGCTGGAGGATTCGACGAAGAATATTGCGGAAAGATGATAGTGGTAAGCCCAATCGTCTGGCAGCTTCACGAGCACTGTTGGTCCCTGAAGCTGCTTCGGACGCAATCGCTTCCATTTCGACAGCAATGCAGGGTGCACGTGCTTCTGTCAAGCATGGTCATCCGGCTCGTGCTCGATCCTCCAACTTTCCAGTTTCCTCAAAACGTTTTACAAACTTTAAGAGATCTGCAGGTGTTAAAGAGCCTTTTCCACTCTTCACATTTTTCTGAACTCGGAATTTACCCAAGGCAATGGTCGCTGATTCCTCGTTCATGTAAAGTAACTTCACCAACAAAGCTCTATCCGGCGCACTGAGCATCCTTGTTCACTTTCACTGTATGTAATGGGGAAATGAATGTGGATTCATTGAGAGCAAAGGTTTTTATAGCCGTCTAATTTGCATATTTACACCACAGACGCTTGTAACAGCGCCACCTACCGGATAATTTTTGAACTATTTTTTTCTAGCTTACAAAAAATCCCGTGACATACTAATGCTGATCCTGCAAACAGTTTTTTTTCCGATCATTTCTCCGGATTTTATGAATTTTTAAAGTTTTTACGGACTTTTTGCCCACCCGGTATATATATATATATATATATATATATATATATTATCTTTAGCATATAAATCTAATAAAAAATAATCTCTACTTTTTATTGTTATTTGTTTTGTATTTTAGTCACAGAATGTTTATATGAATACATTTACATAAAATGTTTAAAATGTTTTTATGAATATATTTAGAATATATTCTCTATTTCTATAAAAGTACTTTCAGACATTTCAAACGAGTACCGCAAAAAACAGACAAATATTATTACAAATAAGTTTACGATACTACTTAGTTTTATGACTATAATTATGAGGCGCATTTCATACAAATGACTGTAGTTAAATCTTTAAAACTTTTTTTAAAAAATTTTCAAAAATATTTTTTTTTGCATTACTTACGTTAAACAACCACTCTCAAGTATCTTCTTTGAAGGCAATATTAATACGCAATAAATCAATTAATCTATAGATTCAAAATAAAATTTCAAATTAAATAACAAATTTATTGTAGGAGTCTTAAAAATATCTAACCATGTAAAAAATCCGCCATTCAGTCAAAAAAATATGAATTTTCTTATTATGAGTAAAACAGGAGCAAATTTCCTCTTTCTTATTTTCTAATAATGCGCTTTAAGATATCCCATCTTACGATGTATCTAATACACTGCTGGCCACCGTAAATGCAACGGCAAGAAAGACAAGAGATAGCACAATAAAATTTATTTTGTAGCTAACATGTTGACCAAGTATCAAATGATTAAATTTATAGACTTCTGTGAAGTGAGGGTTCTTCCAGAATCAGTAGCCAGAGTAGCCACCATTGTTGGGGATCACCGCTGCCACACGCCTCGGCATTGATTCAAAGAGACTTTGGATGTGTTCTTGGGGTACAGCAGACCAAGCAGTTCCACACGTTGCCAAAGTTGATCTGGTGTGGCAGCTGGGGGTGCAATCTCGGTCAATCTTTGAGCAAAAATGGACCACATGTTTTCTATCGGTGAAAGATCCGGAGAGCGAGCTGGCCAGGGAAGCATTTCAATCTGGTGATTGACGAAGAACCTATGTCCAATGAGTACAACGTGTAATCGCGCATTATTCTGTTGAAATAGGGCCGTGGCCAAGCCATGAAGGTAAGGAAGGACAACTGGCTCCGACACCTCGGAGATGTAGCACTGGCTGTTTAAAGTACTGGCAATGCGTACTAGAGGGGTGCGAGAGTTATATCCAATACTGTCTCATACCATAATACCCGGTGCAGGACCAGTGTGGCGGTGCATAACGCAGCTGTTCAGCATCCTCTCTCCACGGTGTCTCCAGACTCGAATCCGACCATCGTGGTGTTGCAGAACTCGTCAGTAAAGGCAACTTCATTCCAATTTGCCGCCCACATCCTTCTTTCATCGCACCATTTGCGGAGGAGACATGTGTGATTCTGCGTCAAGGGTAGATCAAGCAATGGACGTCTTGCGGACAGACCACTCTGCTATAAACCGCGTCGAATGGTACGCGTAGACACTGAATGATGCGTTACAGACTCGCTGTGCTACGGTTCGTGATGTGACTGAGTGACCCGTCACTGCCATGCGCACAATTTGCCGGTCCTCACGTGATATGGTGCACTGAGGTGGATGCGATCGTCCACGTCGGTCCATTGTACCCTCCTCCATCTAACGGTACATATCCTCATTACAGTTGTTTGGTTTCGTCCAACACGACTACCGATTTTCCTGAAAGGTAATCCACAATCTCTCTAGGCCACTGTCCTTCTTCTGTCGAACTCTTATACTTGATCAAAAGATGATCGCTGTTTTCTAACATAACAAATAGTTTTTTGAAAAAAACACACAACTGCCGAACTTGAAATCGTCGAAATCTCCAAGTCTTAAATAGCGCATTGAGGTGGCGCTACAGGCGCGTGTGATGTGTGAATGCGCTGAAATTCTAACCATTTGTATATCTGACCTCCGCTAATGCATGTTGTAATTATCATGTTATTTGCATACTTCCTTCAGTGTGTTACATTTTCGGTGGCCAGCAGTGTATAATTTCCAAGATATTAGTATTGAAATTTCTTACACCCAAACTATTTTTATAGAAAATTTTGATATTTAGAGGTAAATTGTATTTGACGTATAAAATGCCTTAAATTTGAGGTGGAACCGAGTCAAATCGTACGACAGACGTACATCTCTCTCTTTGCTGCGATGAATTTTGTGTTCTTCAATGGGACAGCATCAGACAAATGGCATTATCAACAACAACTTATTTCAGTTTGTTACTTAAGTAACTTTTGTGTGCAATGCATGTAACACAAGTATTTTACGTATGTAAAGTGTCTTGCGTACGTATGAGAATACATAAATAAATTTTTGTTTAGTGGATTAAAAATCAATTTCATTAAAGCAGACATCGAAGAAGCAAAAGCTCAGCTTTATAAGGTATTAGTGTTAGTACATTTATGAGCTATATATTCATTCCAAAATCAAAGAAAAAGATTTTATTAAAAGGAAAAAAAAACGCATTTCTGAATCAATAACTATATTGTCATCTTAATTAACATTAAAACACTTTTTCACTAGCTATCCATGATTTAAACGTAAAAATGAAAATTAAAATTTAAAAAAAAATAGTTAGATCTTTAACCAAATGGAGAAACGACCCATAAATTGGTTATTATGTTTCTTAATTGCACTTTTCCATGTTTAGAATATCTTATAGAGAAAAAGTTTTTGAAATTGTTATTTTTCCATTCTAAAGACATGGTACTGAACTAAACTAGAATTTATGAACAATTATGAGAAGTCGATGTTCCTCACTTAACCCTATTAAAACAAAAGAAAATTATCAAATACTCTTGCTGCACGCCGTTGTAAACAGACTTAACTAATATTTTTCTTTAATTAGCTGTAATTAATGAAGAATTCTAAATTTTTGAAGTAATTTGTATGTTAAACGGAATATATAATATTTCTCCTTCTCAAATATCTCATAATTTTTGCTATGCTGTTTTTAATCCAAAATCTCTTGTTATACGGGAGCTTAATTTCTCATTAAGAAGCAAATGTTCTGTAATTAGATGGTAATGAGAAACGAATGATCCCAGAAGGTACAGGATTCTTTCCTTGGATCAAAATTTTTATTTTTCCCGTACCAACTGAGTCACCATCCTGGTTTACTGTTGAAGAATTGGTAACATGTTTACGCATATATTGAAGCTATATATTCTTTTCTTTCAGTTGCTTAAGGACAAATTCTGGAGGTATAAATTACTTAAATAAAGTGATGTTACCATTTACCTAAAATAAGTTTTTATTTTGTAGTTTAGAATAATCTGCTAGACTGAGTAAATATACAAATACATCGAGATTTTTTACTTAACGAAGAATGAGATGTCACTGTACTATAATTGTATTTATTGAATATATTGTTCTATAGGAAGTCTATAAGGAATTTATGTAAATAGCCTGAACGTATCAAAAATTTTAACAATCAAAAATTTCATTGAAGTTAAGAAATAAGAAATAATAATGTAAATTTATAATATCGTTTGAAAAAGAAACTGATTTAAAGGTTAATCTCTTCTAGGTTCATTTTATTTCTGGGTTATGGATAAAAAAATGTCAAGTTTTTAATATTTTTTTCAAACAGGCATATCTTTTTAAACATAATAGCATATTGTGCATTCAACAGTTCCTAAAATTAATGTAAAATTATATTTAAATAAATGAGTAATTTATACCTATAAAGTTGGCTTTTTGTATGACAGAAATCATGAGACTTTTTGGAGTTAATTTTTACTAACTAAAAATATAACGCTTAGAACACCTAGCTTTTACCTTCAATTACAAATTTTATGTGCATCTTTTAATTTACATAAATGATTATGAAATTATTTATCAAAATTTGATCGTGTATGATAAATTCGAAAAAGATGGTATTCCACACATAACCTAACATCGCAATCTGAACATTAGAATCTTGCTTCTCTTCTTTCCCCTTCATCCCTTTACTGCCTCTCTTTGAACAGCAAATAATACACTCTCTCGTTGGATTAGTTCTCTTCTCAGTTGTGGGAATGTAGTCAACAAAGTGTTTTTCAGGAAATACTTAGCACAAAAACGTCCTCTTTTTGCAGAAAATTAATCCTAGTAACACTTTTCAATTATTCAAAATCGTAAAAATCGCATAATTCGGGAAACTGATTGCACAGTATAAATTTTCATAGTACCGAGCCACACTCCAGTTGAGGCAGGTTGTTAGATTTCATATGCCCTAGCTTAGCTCGGGAAAAAACAGGAAGGGGTTAATAATAAATAAATAATCAGTCCCAATTACTCGAATTTACAATATTATTACAAAATTATCACTTCTTTTAAATTACGATCAAGATTTATCTTAGCGAAAAATGCGATTTATCTCATAGTACAAAATATTTCATATTTATTTATGAAGTTAAGTCGTTGGTCGCAGTGTTAAATGATATATCTTAAAACTACAGTCATACTTCTATTTATGGCAGCGCTAAAGCGTTGTTAAATGCCATTTCTAAATAGGGGCATTTAAAAACCTATTACCCTCTTTGCGGATTCTCTGTTAACATTTTTCGTTTTCTATTTTATTCAATAGATAGCTAGCTCACTGAAGTACTCCCAGGTTATGCGTTGCACTAGAATGTTTAGTCAGGCCGTTATATGAATTTTATTCTTGTTTTTCTTGTTTCATTCAAAACTGCCGCATTTGGAGTGAAGCTAATCCACAAGTGTATGTCGAAACACCGTTACATCCAGAAAAAATGACTGTTTGGTGCGCTTTATGGGCTGGTGGAATCATTGATCCGTACTTCTTCAAAAACGATGAAGGCCACAACGTTACAGTCAATGGTGATCGGTATAGAGCCATGATTACTAACTTTTTTATTCCTGAATTGAACAATCATGACGTCCAGGAGCTGTGGTTCCAACAAGACGGCGCAACATGTCACACGGCTCGTGCCACAATCGATTTATTGAAAGACACGTTTGGTGACCGCCTAATTTCACGTTTTGTACCTGTGAATTGGCCTCCAAGATCTTGTGATTTAACACCGCTAGACTATTTTCTGTGGGGATATGTAAAGTCATTGGTCTATGCGGATAAGCCACAAACACTTGACCATTTCGAAGACAACATTCGCCGTGTTATTGCCGATATACGGCCACAAATGTTGGAAATAGTCATCGAAAATGTGACGTCCAGATTGGACTACATCCTAGCCAGCCGTGGAAGTCATATGCTAGAAATCATATTTAAAATGTAATGCCACAAGAGTATCTTTCGAATAAAAAAAAATTCATGTCAATCGAATAATACATCGTTTGTTTTATTGCAATTTAAAGTTCTATATCTCTAAAAAAACACCCTTTATAATCGTGTTGCCTCTCACATGAGGAAATAAAAAAAAATGAGCAATCTATAGACGCATGTATTTTGTCAAGGGTTCGAAAAAAGAGACAGAGCGAGAATTATTTGAATATTATGGAAAAATATACCGGAAAGAAATGAACGCTTTCTGGGTTGGTTTTTTCCTCATTACCATCTAATTAAAGAAATTTGCGCTGCAGATGAGAAATTAATTTTTCGTACATCTTAAGTGTTAACCTTGGACAAAAGACCACAAAGTTTTATAAGACTTCTTGATATTGCATCACCTTATTTTTTTAATATAAGTCTAAATTAAATATTTAAATAAAAATAGGGATCTTTTCAAAAACTCGGAGTTATCATAAGTAATTAGCTTGATTATCGTGGTAGAAATATAAAAATAAAAATATCGCCGTAGAAATATAATTTAAGCATAAATGATTAAAAAAAAGTAGTATTCCAGTAGTAAATCATATTTGTGTTGATTGTACTGGAACAATGTTTAACATATGCAAATTTTATAAGTAAGGATTTCAATTTTGATACTTATTCATTATACCACCGCCCAGTTTCAACAAATCACTCAAAAGAGGTCACCAATTCAAAAAAAATTTTCCGGATGCTATCTCATTGTTATTTTAACTAGGTTTGGACATTCACTAAAATAGTTTTTCACTATTGGCTGAATTTTATTGTATTTGGGCATATTTTTTTTTGCTTTAATGCTGTGTTCGGTAAAAATACGAGAGCTCTAACTAAACGCGAAGCACATTTTCAGACAGAAAAATAACCCAATTTCCATGGAAATTTTCTGTCGCATAACTCTTACCTCTGTTAACAATATAGTGCTTTTAAAAATTCAAAATATTCCGTGATTACTTTCTTTTTAGTTTTAATACGTGAATGCAAAGCCCATTTAACATTACGGTATAGGATAAAAAATTTTATACCAGAAAAAATAAACCAACTCGGTTAAAAATGGGAAGTATGATAAAAAAAATGTTGCTCACTAAAGGATAGTAAAGCCAGCATACCATAATAGTTTTTTCATTCCTTTTATATCTGAAAAAATGATTCGAATTCGGGTCCTATTCTTTAACTTTAACCGAAAACAGCCTTAACAAAAATGTCAACGGTATATGCAAGTTCCCTGTTTTGAATATACGAGGGCATTTCGAAAAGTCAAGATACACCGTACAACAGAGGAAAAGAAAAGTTTTGGCGAGCAAGTTGGCAACACAGGTTTTATCCTTGAACCATTAGATTTCTCTTCGCGGTCATTCGGCATTTCAACGTTGATTCTGGTTGGAGTAGGTCGTGTTTAAAATGACTGCGCCGATTCAGAATCCCAAATCCACACCCAAATGTGAAGTTGCGCTCCGTCATACGTTTTCTTCATGCAAAATTTCAGCGACCAGTGGATATTCACAAAGAAATTGTTTCTGTTTATGAGAACAATATGAATCGACAAAATGTAACGAAATGGCGTCGTCATTTTTCTGAAAGTAGGACCGATATTCATGACGAATAAAGAACAGGTCGGCCATCTGTGATCTCTGATGCCCTTCTTCAGAGAACGGAGGAAGCAATTCGTGCGAATAGACGCCTCAAATTGAAAGAATTGCATCAGATCATACAGGAAATGTCAATGAAAACTCTTTATGAAGTTGTGACTGTCAAGTTAGGGTACAGGAAATTGTGTGCTCGATGGGTTCCAAAAATGTTAACGGAAGAACACAGACAGTAAAGGATAGGCTTTGCACACAACTTCCTCACACGCTATTCAGAAGCAAGTGATGAGTTCCTTGATCACATTCTGGCAGGTGACGAAAAGTGGATTTATCACCATACACCTGAATCCAAGCAACAATCAATGCAATGGAGCCATTCGAATTCACCAAAAGCCAAGAAATGCAAAACTTCGAGCTCAGTGGAAAAATAATGGCTTCTGTTTTTTGGGACAGACAAGACATTCTTCTGTATGAATTTATGTCTCCTGGAACGACAATTAATGCTGCTGCATATTGCCAGACTTTGAAACGTCTTCGAAGGGCAATTCAAAACACACGCAGGGGGATGCTGACAAATGGAGTCCGCTTGCTTCATGACAACGCTCGGCCTCACACAGCACTCGCAACCAAAACATTACTCAAACAATTCAAATGGGAAGTATTGGACCGTTCACCATACAGCCCGGACCTTGCGCCCAGCGACTTTCATTTATTCCGTTACCCGAAGCCACATCTTGGTGGAAAATCGTTCCACTACGATGATGAGATCAAAGATAAAGTGGAAATGTGGTTCCGACAACAGGCGCCAACCTTTTATGACTGTGAGATACAAAAGCTTGTGCACCGACTTAAAAAAATGTTTGGATAACGGGGGTGATTATGTTGAAAGATAATAAATAATACAGCTAATAAGATGTAACTGACGTTTTCTAAATAAATATTGTTTTAAAGAATGCGAGCCATTGTATCTTTACTTTTCGAAACGTGTGGACTCGTACTAATATATCTTCAATAAATTGCAATTATCTTAGATATAATCAGTGAAGATAAAATTATAGTTATTTCCTATTTTGAAACATGTATCAGTTTATCTCTTTCTAAAGAAAAAAAAACTAATCATAAATCATTCTCGTCATTTAAACAGCTTGTAATAAATTATGTAAAATTATTAATCGAACTCAAAGACAAATACTTTTAAGCATAAATTTATCACATAGAATTTCAAAGAACGGATTCAAACTAAAGAATTTTGGAAGCATAATTGACACAAATTGTTTTATCATTTTATGCCTTTTTAAGATATGGAAGCAATGACTTGTAACAAATTACTATAACCAATCCTCATACGGCAAACCTTTTCACGTAAGACAGTAATCAAAGTGGCGATTGCCTTGTTTTTAGGAAAAAGGTTCCATGGAAAATACTTCTAATAGTAATAAATGCATTTAGAATTATTAAAACATTAGACGGCAGATCTTAATAAAGCAATCAAAGCTTTCTTCTTCAAGCTAATGTATCCAAATATCTCTAATTCTTATTCTGATTTACGGCCAATTTATTTTTTCATAAAGACGACAAAAGTTATTTACAAACAATCGAAACATGTCTTTTTTTAATCCCTGAAGACTTCGAATTCGGTAGAGACCTAAATAATAGACTTTCAAGTAAGAGATGATCACTTAACGAAATTACTTCTAATACGGGAAGAGGTAAATATCAAAGTGAATTATTCATGAAATAACTCAACTATTTCGTTTCCCTTGAGAAAAGATATGCATTACATGAGGAATTAACTTTAAAATGGATGAATAAAGACAAACGCTTCTTTCTTCTTACGAAAAAAGGGCACCAATGTTAGCAAAACTTGATTGTTGGGTTCGAGCATCACAATTACAATCAAAACACTGAAGAACAAAAATTTAAAGTTTCCAAGAAGTTTATCTCATTGATTAAAATGAATCAATGTTGTAATAGTAACAAAGAAAGGATTTAAGATACTTAGGAAAAAATAAACACAAAATTTGGTCATTTAAGAACTTATTCGTAAATTAGAACGTACATAACTAAGGAAAGAATAGGGATATAAAAAAGGAAGAAAGGGAAGAATAATTCAGATAGGTTACACATATCGCCATATTCATTGTAATAGCTTTTTTCCTCTTAGAGTGAATGTGGCTAAGAAAAATGAACCTATAATGCGTCCAGTAGTTTTTTATCCCTTGAAAGGAAAAAAATCCTGCAGATCAGATGATGCTCTGAATATTTCAGAGCTATCGAGTTATTATGATATTCACAATCACGATCGCGAACTCGTGGTCGTCATTGTCGAGTAGTGGATTTGCTTCCTATTACCACTAAAGTCCTGTCGTGAGAAGCGGCTGATGCCTGTTAAATATGTCGAGGCCCAAAGTTCTAACTTAAGTTGGGTATGGGAGTTTGAAGATCGAGAAGTCCAGTTCAGGAGTCATTCTCGTTATTTGATGGATATTAAAAATTACTGCAGTGGTTCTCAAACTTTCACTACTGGTAGCCGAATTTTCAATCATAATTTTTATTGCCCTCCCAAAAAATAATAATGTATTGAAAGAAATAGTTATGCACTTTGAGGGGGAGCTAAAGCTACAAAAAATAACATCATAAATAAAAACCGTACAAATTAACAAGATAAGTATTAAATTTTGTATATGTTACTTTTAAATAACATATATTTTTATTTCTTTTACTTTTTAGTTCGATTCACTATAAAAGCGAGGTTTTTAGTTTGTTTTAAAATTATAAGTTATTTTATAATTATTTTTATTATGCACAATAAAATCTCAATTCCAGTGAATAATTTAATAAGAGAAAATATACATACCTAATTTCAAGGACTTTTGAATTTTTCTTTGAAAATTTGAGAAAAAATCCAATAAAAGTAAAGAAATTGTTCCAAATGTGCGTGCCCTTAATAAAGGATATAAATCACAGATACTGTTCGCTAATAATACAGGAGCGTTATTTTCCAGCAAAACTTTCATAGTATTTTGTTCACGTTATTGTAGTTTTGCTGTCGATTGATGATCTACAAATAGCATTTTGAACTTTTTCTTTCTTGTGTCTTTTTGTCAAGGTGAAGTGATACATTTATGGCTTCATATTTTTCTTCATAGAGTTCTTTAGGCAGCATTTGAAAATTTAAATTCAACTCAAACGTTTTATATCTATCACTTTCTGCATTTTGCTTTCGCTATCTTGATTAATATGCATTATTTTAGGAGGTTCTTCAAAAGCTTGATCAGTTTCAACATTCTTCAATGGAGATCACAGATGCCCATTTTTTGCCCATAAACCTTAAGTCGTACAACACAGCAATCAAAACCGCAAAATTGTCCATGGGAGTAAGTGTAGAATGGTTAAAAAAATAATTATGTAAAACGTTTTTCATTATGCATTATATGTTTCAGAATACTCATAAAAATACATATTGGCCAAATAATCCTTCAAAGTACTCAATATGCTTTTCCATATATCATATAACTCATTCATATGAAAAAAAAAACAACAGAAAAATAGTATTTACAATTTTCGTAAAAGAAAACGAAACGAAGTGAAACATACCAGTAAGTTTGAAGGTCAAATATATGATAATCAAAAGTAGTATTTTAGGGGTTAAAGAAACGTAATAAAAAAATCTCTCATCGTGGGATTACACAAAATAAAACAAAATGTCTTTTTTTATTTGGTTACAGGATCAAATATAGTTAATGACCGTTTGGAGTGGAATCTTTTATTTTTGATGATCACCAGATGATAAAAATAAATTATATCAGTGTAAATGTGCATTTTTTATTATGTTAGAAAGCATTTTGTTTTACTTCATTCCAAAAAATTATTTTTTAAAACTTTTTATTTTCAATATGCTCGCGCCCTCCTCGCAGGGTTACCACGCCCCACAGTTCGAGAAACACTGAATTACGGAAACCAAAAACCAATGCCACTCGTGCAGCATCGAATTACGACGTATGTAAGAAATCAAATTAAATTCAGAGCTAATGGTAGTAATAATTCTCATATTTAAAGTAACTTCTCAAATCTTCTGTTGGAGAAGCTGCTAAAAAATAAATAATTCAGAGATGAAAGCTGTTCATTATATCTATTTAGAAACATAGGATGCGCACTTGTACTCTTTTCAAAGAGAAACGGCTAATTTTGAAGAATTTTCATCTTTACCGAAGCTTAAGATAAAGATCTAAATAAAAAGGTAGTTTATAAACTTCATGAATTAATTAAATAATAATCACACACACATACTATAGCGGGGATTTCTATTTTGTTGATAGACTCATTTAAGAACCTTGCCTTGTGAATGAACAATGATATGCTAATTGACATTGCTATTTAAAGAGATCTGAATAATAGAGGAAGAAGAGAGAGAGAGAGAGATTGAGATTGTAACGCTTAATAGAGAATTGGAGATTATGTATTGCTTTGTATTAAACCCTGTGCGTGAGACTGATGCTCACTAATTTATATCTGAAGTCCTGTTACAGAAATGAAGGACTGGACGTATACACTCGCATTTAATCATGCTATCTGAATTTATAGTTAGCTGCTAAATTTAAGTGAATGTTTGTCATTTTGGATGGGATTTGTAGTTAATTTCGCTTCAATTGCATGTTTTCCTTGAATATCCCTGAGATTTGTTTTATTAAAAATTATTTGTTTTTATACAATGCTTGTGTGTGTTGATCTTTCACTCCACAATACCATTACGGACTTCAGTTGGCCTCCTTTTTTGAAACTATTTTAAAAAATAATGGTTTTGTTGTTTTTTCTTTAAGAAAATCAGCCAAAATTATACTTTTAGGTAACATATATATGTGTATGTGTGTGCGGAAAAATTATTTGCATTTATTTTCTACATAAATCATAAAATCTCAAGTTTCTGTTATTAAACTCAAAAATTGTTAATTCAAAAAATTTTTGCCTTAATTTATGTTATGGGGTGTCCCATTAAAAAAATACACCCTTTTGTTTTCAATCTTTAAAATATATATTTTTCTTTTTTTTCGCTGAAGTGCATTAGGTAATTTTAATAATTTACAATAATCACTAAAAGTTGAGTTAATACAATGATTTATATTTTTAAATATAGAAGTGAGCCTTTTTTCACTATCTTAATGTATAAACAAAATGTCATCTAATATTTGTTTTTTAAACGGAGAATTTAAAGAAAAACATTTTAATGAATGCTTAAAAGAAAGATAATAATTTAAATGCGTTCGCACAAAAACCACTATAAATTATTTGAAAAATTACTTACATAACATTTTTGGGTTATAATGGTATGCTTTATACGATTTAAACACTTTAATACTATTCGGAGCAATGTTTTTAAGAGAAAAATATTTCTCAATATGAGTAGTGGCTACAAAAACAAAGTATATAATTAGATATAGAATAAAAAATGCGATTGCAGATAATATTAATAGCGAGCACATTCCCAGTTACTAAACAAAATGCATGGTTAGGGACACTTGGATCACAAATTAATATTATTAATGAGTAATTTATATTAAAATTAGATTGAAAAGTTTTAACAATAAATACAATACATTTTTAAGTTGCATTTACATAAAATACCTATTGCATGTTAATCTACTTTAAATAATTTTTTAAAATATATTCTGTGTGTGTGGAAAGGGGTTCCATGGAAACATCTTATAGTTCTAGGGCAGGGATGGCGAACCACTGGCACGCGTGCCATTGATGGCACGCGACATAATATTTTTGGCACGCCAATGATCAAAGTGGTTTGCGGTTTATTTCAAAATTTCGAAGTTCACTATGAAGTATTACGAACAAACGTGAGTGATCGGTTGCTGGGAGGCGGATAGTACACTCGTTTGTTATTGTCTTGCCTTAGTTACGTCGAAGACTACAATTGCTTATGATATAAAGTTTGTCTACGCATAGCATTCAATTTTATCGACACAACTGCATTTTGAAGTATATCTGTGTGATATTTTCGATTTTTAACTGTTATTTAACATGGCTAGTTCAACGAGAGAGCAAAAAGGGCAAGATAGTAAGTGTAGCAGAGAATTTCAAATTTTTTGGACCGAGAAACATGACATTATTAGTAAAGACGACAAAGCGGTGTGTGTTTTGTTTTCGAATAGTGGTATGCTGAACATCGTCTGTAAAACGGTATTTTGAAATGAATCACAAACCCTCTTGTCAAAAAATGTGAACTACAGCAAAATAAATAACTGCTTAGAAACCGCTTGGCAGATAATATATATTCATCAATGTATTCTACAAAAAGTAACATTTTACAATCCTAATATAAGTTCTCATCCAATCTGCAACAAACACAAAACTCACAATAATATTACTTTAATTTGAAAATTACACGTATTACTAAAGCCTTTATTACTATACAGTGCAAAAAGTATGTTTTCGTAGCAAATAGAGCTTTGTCTTTTGTTAGTATTTAGTTTTATTATTTTCCCAATAATCACAAGTCAAAATTATTTGATGGCACGTCTATACTTCATTACAGACTTCTTTAGAAAAAATGGCACGTTGATCCATAAAGTTTCGCCACCCCTGTTCTAGGGGTTCCATTATTTCAAAACGCTTAAAAACCCCTGCTCTAGAGCATCGGTCGAGCAACTTTCGAGGGAGTAGAGCCAAGTTATAAGTGAATTAAAACAACTTAGACACCCAAGAATCATTTATACGCATACATATGCACGAGAGGTAGATAGATGAGTCAGGTAGTGGTGGCGATCAGGAATGCCCTTGCTCGATTAATAATTTTGAAGTATTTAAATAAAATTTACAAAAAATAAAATTTTTCATTCTACATTTGAAAAAACTTCTTTTAACTAAGAACAGTAAAAAATATTTTTATATCTGTGGCGGCTAAAAGCAAGAACAATCATTTTCAAATTATCATAATGTTAGACATAACATTTTCCAGCTTCATGAAAAAATTATAATACCATTAGTATTTCATTCAGGAATTTCGTGCTTACGCTAAATTTAAAACTAATTTTGATTGTTATTGCTTATAAAAGTCGTTTCAACTTTATTTTTCGTTAAAGCATGCTATAAAATAGGAAATGTTTGTATCACTTCTGTTCGGGGTTTAAGTATATTTCCTCTACATCTTTGCTCCCCAATTCATAAAAGCAAATAAATAAACGTTGCTGAAACTCTCTTTGAGTAGTGTCTTTCTACGGCTACATTTTATCAATGAAATGAATTTTTACTTATTTAGAACTAATTTTAATATTGTCATTGATTTTCAATAAACAATTTAATGAAAAAAATGCACTACAGAAGTGTCAATAGATATTTTCAAGATATATATATATATATATATATATATATATATTCAAGATATATAGATATATATAGATATTTTCAAGATATATATAGATATATATAGAGGTTTTCAAGATTTAAAGATATATATAGATACTTTCAATAGATAGGTATTTATTTTCATGTAGAACATTATAGCAAATAATATATATTTTTTAAAAAATAAGTCAATTTCTATTTAGGTCAACAGAGAAAAAAATTATTTTATTTATTTTTTTATTAAATAGTTACAATTAATATAAATATGTATATACATATGGCAGAATCACAATATTAAGTGACAAAATAAAAAAAAACATTTTCTTGCAATTCTCCATTTTCCTTTTTATATGTGGTGTTGCTATATTTTTTGTTTGTTACTCTTTATTAATGAATTAAATTTTATTTTTCAAATAAAATTGCATAATAAAAGAGAAACCACATTCTAATCTATTGCACTATCCATTGCACTACAGGGACACAATGAGCAGTTTTTCTTTGAAAAAATATGCTGTTGGACATTTATTTTTGTTTGTTACTATTTATTCAGTTTTTAATTTAATTAATGAATTAATATTTGAAAGAGCTGTATTAGTATCAAGTGTCATCCAATACTAGTTTTAAAAAAAATGTTATTGAACTTGAATAGCTGAAGAGAAAGTATCTTATTAACGAATGAAAGTTTGAACACGATATATATAGAAACAAATATATATAGAGAGAGTGTGAACTATATATTAGTAGGAATTGAAAAAAGGGAATAAGAAGCAATATTTTTTGGTAAAAACAAAATTATTTTTTAATATTTGTTTCAAATGTCTTAAGAGCCACAAAAATCTTTACATAAAGCCGAATGCAGCTCGTGAGCAGTGGTTTGTTGAGCCCTGCTCCTCTAGACCAGAGGTTTCCAACCCAAATAACCTTGCGGGCCACTTCGAAAAAACAGTATAATCTCGCGGGCCGAACATAAAAATATGCACATTTATATCAGATTTGGAAACAAAAAAAGCATTTATTGGGGAAAACTTAAAACAAAATGAATTATTATTATTGCTTTCATTATTTTTCATATATACAGACATAGATAATGTAATAATGTTTAGATAATATAATAATAAAATGATCAAATAATATTTAAAATATTACAGTTGCATTTTTCTTGAAAATTACGGAGTTCCTTTTGAATTGAACTTTCGTTACTCATTGTTGAAATTTGATTGTGCTGTCATTCTCAAATACATTGCCTTCTATCTTAACCCAGTGTTTTTCAAACTGTAGGGCACGCCCCCTAGGGGGGCGTGATAACCCTACAAGGGTGACGCGAGTAAATTTTAAAGTCGCCAAAAAATATTTAAAGAAATTATTAATTTACTGAAAACACAAGCATAACAAAATACATTCTGACATAATAAAAAAATAAAACACACATTTACATTGATTTAATACACTTAAAAATGTATCAGTATTACACAATGTGTTTTATAATTAATTTAACAGTACAAAATTAAGAACAAGTTTAATAATTACCAGTGTCCCTAAGTGCATGCCATAAAGTTATATATGAAATTTAATACTTATCTTGATAATTTGTACGGATTATAATTAAAGCCGTATTGTGCTGCTTTAAAGTCAAAATACATGATTATTGTTTTCAATACTTTACTGTATAAGGGTGCGCGATGAAATGAGTGACTGAAAATTGGGTCGCGAATACTGAAAGTTTGAGAAGCACTGTCTTAACCGTCCGAGATAATGTTTTAAACTTTAAAAAAAAATCTCTGACTGCCTCTTGCCTTTTGGACACTCGAAACAGAAAAGGAGGCGAAGAAATTAAAGTTGCACACACAGAGAATCATGTACCATCCATAGTAAAGGATATGCATAATGCAATTCGGAATTTATTAAAAAAGTAATATTATAGTAAAATCAAACGTAGCTGTTTAGTAAAATATAAATCTATTTTAATCTAAAGGACGTTTTCATTATCAAAAAAGATTTATTTTTTAAAACAAGAACAGTTAACAAGCAAATACATTGTAGATTTATATTTTTAATTTTCCCCTTAAATGAATTTCAAAATGAAAAAACTTTAAAAACCTGATATTTAAAATTTTTTAAAAAGAGTCGGTGGGCCACGTGTTGGACACCCCTGCTGTAGACCATTTATGTGATATGAAAAAGACTCAAAAGAACATTTAAAAACCATTCCTCATTTTTTAAGCTTTTATTTTCAAAAGAAATGTAATAACTTCTCCAGTTAAAACTTACATTACTTGTGAGATGTAATGCACTTTACACTTGTGCTGTACAAATGTGCAAAAAGTGTTGTACAAATATATTTTACATTTTTTTTATTTACATACACTCGTAAATATCCATTGACACATTAGGAAAATCATTTAGAAGTCAGTTGCATATTTTTTTTCATATATTACTCATGCAAAACTTAAGGATATATTAGGTTTATTTAACTCTTTCATAGTTTCAGTCTCATTATACGTGAAAAATGCATCTGAAGGCCATTAGCCGAAACGTTTTGGAATATATTTGTCATAGAATTAATCCCAAATGTATATCCTTTCTATTTCAATAAATGAAAAATACGTCTGCTATATTTTACGTAAAGACTGCTGAACAGAGTAACTTTATATTCTTATAAGAGCTGAAATCCTTGTAAATAACATCATAATATATTTTTCCCAATTTAATGCATCATAATTTACGTAAAAGTGTTTTTGCATTTTGAATCTTGACGTGAAATACGTGAACATGTTACTAAAAACTTTTTACCATCTTTGTACTTACTAAAATTATGATCTCAGACATATTACTAAAAGTAAATATTCATCACACACATATCTCTTCGGATTGTCATTTTGACTGTGCATTTTGTGAGAATGAGATAAATATTTTGCTCGTTAAAAGATTAAATAAATATAATGTTTACAGAATTTTATGATAACTTCGTTCGAAACCGTAAATTTGAAAAAGCGTATAAATGAATATTTTTATTTTAATATTTAGTGTCATTTGAATTAAAATATACATATAAAATGTTTTCAGAATGTTATGACTAGAAAAAAATTGAAATCGAATTTTGCAAAAAAATGAAGATAGAATGACATATTTTCAAAACATTATCATCTTATGTAAAATGCTTCTACAGGAATAATATTTTACTCATGTATAACTAGGAATATTTTACATAATCTAAACCAGGAGTGTTGAAAACTTCACATTATTTTGAAAATTACGATAGATTGAAATAATTACGGGGGTGTTTTTTGTTAGCATTTCTTTACTCTAATGTGATAACATATGATGAAATCTACTTATAAATCATGGAATTCAAAAAGTTTAGTTTAATTGTTATAAAAGTCCTAGCTACTAATAGACAAAATATTACTGTTATTGAAACACTTTCCATAACAGAAGAATGTTTCGAAAATATGGCATTCTTTTTCCATCTCCTGCTGAAAAATTGCATTTAAATAGCTTTTCAAATAATAATATGCGAAAGAAAATTTTATATATATATATTTAGTCAAATGACACTTAATATATAAAAAAAATATCCCTTTAATGTTCTTTCAAAAAATGGTTTTAAGCGTAGTACGTCTCCTTAAATTGAAAAATAATGCACTTATTATTATAATTCAACATAATTTAACTTCTATTACTACAATAATACAGGATTTTTACCTGTAAAATAATTTCTCAACAGTACTAGAATAGATATCTAAATAATCTGATTAAGTTACCAAATTATACAACAAAAATAGTCCACATTTATTCAAAATGCATATAGAAATATATTGATTTTTGTTATCAGCAAAATATTCTGTAGTTATAAAAAAAATCTAATTATTTTAGAATCACATTTAATGGCCTTCCCCTTTCTACATAATTGGTATGTAAACTTTATTTTTGGGAGTTCAACATAATAATGATTGTTTCTTACATTCCATATTTTTTCATCAAAATAAATACTTTTTCACTGAACATGGAATATTCCATATTTTGAGCATTTTATCTCTCACATTTCATACATACCTGAGCTCTTAGAAGAAAAATAGCAAGACTTGAAAAATGATATCGATTCTATGTCGTGGAGATTTCGCATAAATATTCAAAATTCGCAATAACTCAGCATTTATAACCCAGGAATGTGTCACGTGAAAAGATTTGTCACTGTAATATCCGAAAACTTATTGAAAAACTTATTTGTATCGGTATTACCTGAGACATCATTTTCGGTTTCTACGATTTTCATTGCTAAGAAGCATTTCTCTTTTCTTCCTTCAACCGATTTCAGATTCGAACATTGAAACCATGATATAATTTATTATTTTTTGTTCCCTTTTTTTTGGAAATTAAAGTAAAAGTAGTCTGCATTATATAGGCGAGATAAAAATTAGTTTTATATCTCTAGATAAGCATTTGGAGATACAACGACAGAAATATAAGCATATAAAAATGGAATAGTTTCCGTAAAATAAATAAAAAAAGATATTTTAAGATTTTTTAGCTTTATAAATTGATAGAAATGCCACATTTTTGTAATAGCTTTAAGAATATTTTGATTCAAATATCATTCAAATTATTGAATTTTAAAATGTGTTAATTTTGAATTAGAAACGTGTTGTAAAAACGTGATGAAAATAATTGTCACAAAACGCTCATACATTTAAAAGAAAATTCACTGACATAATGAATGTTTATTCTCCAAATATATATTTTACGTGTATACAATACTGTTCGAATTAATTGGGACAAACATGTTTTTATTGTTTGAATTGGTATGTGATTACTACTGATGTCCTGAACCACCTAAAACCCATTATATCTACCTTTAGGTAGTGTGACAGATCGACTTTGTCTATAATTTATTCATTTTAATGTATCAGGAGCTCAGTTGTGAGCCTTTCTGTGGGGCAGCTGGTAATTTTAATTTTGCATCCTGTATAAGACGTGTTACTTTTACTTGTTCACACACAAAGATGGATATTACTCCAAAGAACCGTTCTAAAATAAATCGATCTCAATGAACACACTTCTATGACTGTGGAAGTAAAGTTTGTATCATTTGATTAATTACGCATTGATCATGGCCAAACAAATTTATTAGTTTCAACAATTATTTAAACATATACACGTTACAATACAAAAACCAGACACACTTTATTTAAGTTGGGTGGGCGGATCATAAGTCTAACCGAGTTCTGCCCCACCGCGCCGCTCAGATTGGTTGACAAATTTCCCTTTTGAAATAATCCCCAAGGGATTATTTGACGGCCGATCTGGCAAACGATGATTTAGAGGAGTCTTACTCCTTTTTCCATTGGAAAAGCTTCCGTCTGAAGACGATACGCCTGAAAATAGGCAAAAAATAAAACAACCCCCTTCTCAAAAATACATGGATACAATTCAGAGAGAAATAATTGAAAATTGGTTAGCGTGCAGAGACCCAGATAATATAACTCCTCTGAGACACATAAATATACATACATTAAAAAAGACTACATAATAGAATTAAGAATTTTACAAAGAAAAGAAAGCCCAAGATAATACATATAATGAATACTCTAGATGTATGTTAATTATTATTACTATTTCTTTACTTATACTTCTAAAAACACTTTCAGTGAATATACATAACAATACAATTACTGGTAAATCACATATAT
Source organism: Trichonephila clavipes (assembly GCA_019973935.1). NCBI lineage: Eukaryota > Metazoa > Arthropoda > Arachnida > Araneae > Nephilidae > Trichonephila > Trichonephila clavipes. Next base: position 68,704 of record BMAU01015275.1, on the reverse strand, counting down.
GTTCTGGTATAGTATTAACCATATAAGTACCCAAAACCAAAAACCAGAGTACATTCACAGAAAAACTATTACCAAGAATTATCATAAAAAATGTTAAACAGTAAAGAAAATACAGTTTGCATACAAGGATATACACTAAACCTAAGTACTTATTGATTAGAAAATAATTTAGATTCGTGATACAAACAATGCTCTCTTAATTTTTCCTCACTCTCTATATTCAGACAGTAAATAAACAAACTAAAATTATCTAACTATGAATATCAAGCTTCTCAAATAATATTCTCGAATTAATATTAAGAGTAAACATGTAACAATAGATCAATAATAGACGGTTTCCTAGCAACTTTGAAAATTCCCCTTTTAAACATTTATGCATATACAACATTAACAAAAAAAAGAAATAATAAGGATACATCCTCAATTTTCAATGTTTAACCCAAATGAGGATTGATTCCACCTCCATACAATGTCCGACCTCAGTGCTCACTTAAAGGGAGGAAAGCACAAATGTCCAGTTCCGTTCCCTTCTCTCAGAAAGAAATAACACATCACTCAAAAAGTGCCGGGAGATGTTGTCGTGTGTTCTCAATTTAAGTCGAACTCGTTTCCTCATCTTGACTTTCGTTGTCTCTTGATCTCTCTCACGGAATGATTGTTACACCTTCCCAATACCAATCCCTTTGATAAAACCTGGCAGTTTCCAAGCAAGTTTTCTTATTTTTCTTTTATTCTGAGAATATTCACGCTTTGAACTCCAGTACTGGAGTACAAATACAATGTTGGTTGAGGCTTTTAAATTCACTTTTCGCTGTAATTTGGTAACAGACATTCTGCTTAATTCTTTGAGTTTTCTCTTAGGCAATTTTGGCTTTTCTTTAATTTCATACGTCTCATCATCGGCAGAAATTGGCGGTACATTTGATAAGTCTCTAGATAAACCATTTTCTTCCTCAACAGTGACATGTTGTGCTACAGCATCTGGATCTACACTAAGTATTTGGGCTCGTTCACTTTTAAAAACAAGAACCTCCTTGTCTGCTTTTTTTTACATCTTTCTCCTGGTAAGCACTTCTGTTTTTGTTTCATTTTCATTTTATGTTCCTCTTGAACATGTCGTATCTGCTCTTCCACAAGCCATGTTTCTTTCTTCAATCTCATCTCTTCTTCAAAAGCTATTATTTCGTTCAATCTTCTTTCTTCTTCCATCCTCCTTTCCTCTACTGTTTTGGTTTCCTCAGCCTTGAGTCTGGACTCCACCTCAGCTTTGAGTCTGGCTTTTTTGCTCCTCATCTTTATGCCTTGCTTCTCTTATCTTAGACTCGTTCTCCCTTCTCTCCCTTCTGAGCTCTTCCTTTTCCTTTCTAAATTATATATCTTTATCTTTGGTGCCTTAAAAATATCTCTGATTTTCTAAATCAAATAATTGAACATTTTCTAACAGAATCTCACTAGCGGTAGCGCTAATCAACATGTCATTAACGAGTTTCTTGGACACAGCGCACATGATTGGCACCGATCCATGCTTTCCATAGTCTATTTTTATGTTAAATAGTTTAAGAGCAGCTATTTCCTTTTCACCAATTGCCGAAATGATTTGGATAGTTCTCTCACCTTCTCCACAACCTTTCCCGATCATGTCTTCGCGTAAGACTTATATTTGTGCTACTGTATCGATTACCGCTTTTATGGACGTTTGTCCACATTTGATATCAACTAACTGAAGATCATCAGTTCCATTCCTTGTGCTGATGGAAACGGACAATGGTATGGAGACTCTAGCAGTTACCACATCTTTGGTAAATTCCAGTTCAGTTCCCTTAGCAGTAATTATGTTACTTCGGGTATTGCGAAGTAGTATCTTTCTTGTATTTTTCGGGCATTCTCGAGCCAAATGTCCCACATTTTCACAAATAAAACATTTAGGCTTAAAACCTCTACTTGTCCCCATGTTTGACTGTATCAGTAACTTAGCTTTCCTAAAAATGGCGCATATTTTGGTTGCAGGCTAGCGCCCTTATTATCCGTTACAAACTTATTATTTGTCGGCCTGTACCTCGTATCGTTCGAGTGGGCTCCCCTTACATTAGCCCTCGCGCTTTCGTATTCATCTAGCTTGTAAGCTAGGTCACCTGGAACAATTGATTTAACCCAGTTCTCGACAAACTGTTTCCTTGCGTCACCAGGGAGACGTCGTTTCAAATTATCTGTAATCATGAGGTTCTTCAGCCCCTCAAAATCATTTACGCCAAGACCTCCAACCCACTATTCAAAATAGCTGGTTATTTCGAAAACAAAATCACGCCAAGATTGAGCTAGATTAAGCTGGTGTTTTACAAACCTCTACCGAAAAATATCTGCACTAAGTTTGAAACGTTTCAGCAATAGACCTTTAATATAATCAGAGTCGTCAAATTTTTCTTCTCCTTCACGAGCCATTAATTGCTTAATTCCACTTGGTTTAAGAGCCAAAAGAGCCGATACCCAGTGTCTTTTTTCGATGCTAACTCTCTTTGCCTGCCGCTTGAATAAGGTCAAAAACAAAACTATGTCCCCATCTTTCATTTCAAATTTGGGTACTACTTTCCTTAACTCATAGATGCTAACATAGCATTTGAAATTTCAGGATCATTGTCTTCAAAAAGAAAAGAAAAATATGGGCGCAAGTGGAAAACTACCCCAAGAATTGATAAAATATTAATAAGTAGCACCAAAATAAATCCACAAAAGACAAGCATAGACCTTTGAAGATATTTATTGGATAATGGTGTTGAAGGGAGTACTTCAACTGTACGGAAATGGCTTCTAAAAGGTGGCCTTTAGGTACCAAAAGGGGAAAGAAACTACTTCTATCTCAGAAAAGGATGAAAAAAATGTTTAACATGGGCCAAAAATACCAATCATGGAATGTTAACAACTGGGAGAAGGTGAATTTTAGTGATTAAACATTTATTTGTGCAGGGATACAAATGAAATGAAGTTAGACGAAGGGAAATTGAAACTTTGTTGCCAGATTATATCCAACAGAATGTAAAATACCCTTCCAAACAAATGTTTGAGGTTTTTTTTCACAACAAATTACCCTGGAAACTTAGTTTATCTTAAATACATGATGAATTCTGTTAATTATATATACATATTATGTAGTAGGATTGTTTCATTCATGGAAACATTTAAAGGAACATTTCAACATGACTTAGCCCCTTGTCACAATTTGAAATTCGTCCATACTTTTATGCGGAAAATAAAATAAAAACACTCGATTGGCTTGAAAAGTCCCCAGACTTAAATCCTATTCAAACCTGGTGGCATATTCTCAAGAATACTATCGCTGAGATTAAGCACACGATAACAGAGCAAATGATAAAAAGGGCTATACTACTGTGATTCCAATACGATGAAATCAAGAACATCTGTGCTACTCTAGTGAAGTCAATACCAAGACGAGATGAAAAGATCATTTCATGTAAAGGAACATATACTTCGTACTAATATAGAGATTTTTCAGACTATTTAAGTTATGTAATGATAAAAAGCTAATGTTTTAGAAACTGTATTTTTCCATTTGTCCTAATTAATTCGAATAGTATAGTTTATATACTATATATACTAACTAGCTGGTATACCCGTTCTTCACACGGGTGAACCAAAAAATTAAACAATACAGATTGAAGGATAAAAAAAGTTTTGAATGATTTAATTTTTTACATGAATTTCAAATTATATATAAACAAAAAAAAAAGCTTTTTGCATATCTCAGTTGAACAAAAAGAAGAAAGGAAGGAAGGAAAAAACACACGTTTGTTAAATTTTAAGTCTGTAGATCTAATAGCTGATAAAAAAGATTTTTTTAAATTTATATAACTCTCCTTAACTCTCTTGAGGGTCGATTTTTGAAAATTCCGTCCTTAGTTGATCTCTGCTCAACAAAAAGTAACACATTTTTACAAATTTTGGGTAATGAACGCTTCAAATAGTGTAAATAATTTATATATGAAAGTGTAATACGGTTGTATTACTTTCTGTAGTATTTATTTTATATTAAAATTGTAAAATTTGCAGGCAACGCCGTTTCTTAAATTATAATGGTGATTCAATGAAAAACAAAGTGAAGTGTTGACAGTAGAGTCAAGTTGGAAATTGTGTAGCTACTTTTATAGCTCCAGCCTTATTAGAGCTTGGGGAAAGATTAGACTTACGCTTCCACGGCATAATTCTTTTTTTTTGTAGGTACTTATTATACAATTCCAAGAAATACAGTGGCCGTGGTATCCGAGTGGCCAAGGTACCGAAACCTGCCTGGCCTCGTCACTAGTTCGAGCCCAGTACCATTAAAGACCCACCCTGTAGGGGAGCGATGCACGTTACACTTTATGTACCGCATTATGGTTTATTGCAGTTTTTTTCATGCAATATATATATTTTTTGGATCAATACATTGAAAATTAAGGTGAAACATAAACAAAATACTCAACTTTGGGAAATTTAATCCGTTAGAGCTAGTTAATTAATTAAAGATATTCCACTGTAAAATTAATTATATACACTGTTCACTTAAAATAAAGAGTTTCTAAAGTCTTCATTAATATACAAAAAAATTAAGACACTTAAATTTTGACCTTAACTATATTTTCGGGACAAAAATTATAATCTTTGCAATCCACTGAAAACAACGCTGAAAGTGCAATATCTGATCTAAAACTATTCGCCTTCCCCGCTAAAATTTTCATCATAGACCCGTGCTACCGTATATTTTGGAAGAGTGGGTTTCAAAGAATATTCCTGCTAAGTATTGTCAGAATATTCGTGAAATTGGTTATTGTATGTTATTTTAAAATGAGTGGTACTTATAAGTACCGTCGGTAGGTAAAGGGTTAAATCTGTCGAGAAATCAAACGTTCTCCCGTTGGTGAGGTATGGTAGTTAGGTAAGGGGGGCAGTTCAGGAGTCGTCCACGTCGCTTGACCATGGTTCAAAATCACGTGATCCGATGCCAAAAGCCCTCGTGTAGCTGAACAATGCGACGTTAATATTCACTCACTCACTCACTACAAAAAATACAGTACATTACATATTGTTTTTATACTTAAAAATGCAATATCTGCCTATTCAATTAAAATTATAGCGTTATAACTAACTACTAAACACAAACAAATTATGCAAATTTATTCAAATGATTTAGTGTGAAAGATGAATTTTATCTACTTTAAGTACCAGAAGCGATAAAAGTATTTATTTTGATATAAGAATCAATTTGTTACTACCAAATGTAAATAATAAAATCATAAAAAAAACTTGCATATAAATAAATTATTAATTTTTATTGTATGTATGATTCCCTATTTTGGCGATAATGGTTTACCCATAAAATAAATTATTAGTAGCTATTCAAATAAAGATAGATTTAAAACAACCTCTCCCTACAAAATTTAGTTTTATTCTAAAATAAAAAATAGGGATTACACTGAGCAAAGGAATAAATTAGAAGCTAACGCTTGGAGTAGACAAAACAAAAAGTGAAAGTTTTTCTTCACATATAAAAGGTAGATGTATGATTTTGCGGGCTTTTTTGCAGCGCATGTTAGGATTGCTTGCCGATGGCAGAACTTTTTTGACAATTATAGTTATATTTCGGATACTACACGCAATATCTTTATAATTTATAGCCTATGTTTTATTCTGATATATCAGGTATATTGTTGTAAAGTTTTATTAAAATCCATTCAGTTGTTTTTGCGTGAAAGAGGAACAAAGATCCAAGCAAACTTTCGCGTTTATAGCATTCGTAAGGATAAGTACTGAATTTGTACATAAGTTCTATCGCAACCATTTCAGCTTTAAAGCTAACTCTCCAAATTAGCAATCCTGATTTTGGGCATGTCTTAGGTACTAAATTTGTAACCATGTTCTTCGTTTCATATTTATATGCTTGCAGCTATTCTAAGCCTAACCGTTCGTTTATACGAAGTTCGAATACTAAAAAACAAATCTGGGATTTACTAAATTCTTAAATAATAAAATTATTTATTTATTTTCTTTTATTGTTTAATATTTATCTATAATTACTTATTATTTTTCACATGGTATTTTTTGGCATCGTGCTAAATATTCCCTTCGGCGTATTCCGTTTTTAGAATTAGTATGGTTTTATTCAATGTCGCCAATTTGGTTGCAATAATACGTAAGAACTGAAAATTTTTGTAATGTTTATAATATGGATCCATGTCAGGTTTAAAAAATTTAATTTGTTTCTAAATATATAAATATGTTGTTGTTGTTACCAATGCCATCTGATAGGCAAAGGCCAGATCGATGTCCATGACATTCATCCTGACAAATGGCTAAGTGATGCCTGTCGTTAGACGTAGCTTTCAGCACCATACACAGGTGACAGTACGATTTGGTTCAGTCTACCCCAATTTAGAGGGTGAACACCCTGGGGGTGGTCAGAGGCCTCCTGACTCGCTTCCACCAACCATACTAGAGGACTTGCAGCTAGACGGCTATTTAGAGTACCCCCATGCCACGAAGGCACTATACATTTAAAAAAAACCATGTCTTCTCCGAGATTCGAACCCAGTCCCTACGGCACAGCAGTCAGCGTCGCTAACCACTATACCGGATGAGAGACTATATGATTAGTTCCATATTTCATCCACTGCCTGAATTACACGAGAAATTTAAAAACTTCTCTTTCACCCATTAAATAACCTTGAAATCCTATAGGTTAAACAAAATTAAATATATTTTTAATGTAAGTGGAATAGCTAAAAATAGTTAGGTATAAAATTGATATATATAATAATGCAAGTACTTATCGAAATTTTAACCAAAAAATCGCAATATTCCATGTGACACATAGAAGGGTAATAGACTCTGGGAAAAAGTAAAATTGCAGATATCAATCTTCTGTTTTGATTTTGTCTTAAAACGCATTTATTTATTAAGACAGTAAAAATTAAATTCATTTTGTGGCTCTTAGTATATTTTCATCAAAAAAAGAACTCGGGAATCATATAGGTTCACCGGAAGAAATACAGAGGGACGTTCACACTTTATAGAAACGATTTTGCAATTTTTTTCTCGTTTGCATTTTTAGATAAAACTTTGAAACTTCAGAATAATTGTCTATTAAGGATCATCTCAATTGATTGGGTTTCAAAATAAATGATTTATTTTAAAAATAGCTTCTAAAATGATATACGGCTCGAAGGTTACGTACTTAAACTTTCCAAAGAGAAATATTTATATCAACAAATCAAATAGTGGCGTAAAAATCTCAATTATAGCATACAAATCAAAGGTATTTATAATATATTAAATTTGAAAGGGCAAAAGAGTCTGGAAAACAGAGTAAAAATGAAAAAATGACCACGAAACTTTATCCTAAGACTGTTCAATCGCAGGTAACTATTAAGAAAGCTATATGTTTAATCCTAAATGAAAATCCTCCGACTCAAAGATTCATTGCACCGAAACTAGGACTGTCTTCAAGAACTGTAATTAAAATCATTCATAAGGATTTAAAGTTAAAACACATGTTTAAAGCTAAAGTTCGACTCCTTCTTTAAACCATATTGCTGAAATTAAAGCAAATTTTAGAAAATTATATGAATAATATCTAAATGCTGAAAAATGGAAATTTGCAATAACACGTGATTATGAATGGGTATATTTAAGTGACTGTTGTAAAGGAAGATTAATTTTCTACAACTCAAATGACGGGAATGACTGCACGGAATGGCCTCGTTATTGTACAGTAAAGTTTCCAAATGTATTCGTAGTAGTTGCAGGATTTTCTAACTCTGGAAAATTAAAAATAAAAATATCTCAAGTAAAGCCAACACTATTTCACTCGACTATCAACTGAATATTTTAGAACCATTTTTTGAAGAAGAAATTCCAGACTTATATGGAAAGGAATTTTGGTTTATTAAAGGGAGCTTTTTGAGGCTTCCAAGAACACTGAATGGACAAGAGGAACTTTTCAAGAGGAATGGGGAAACATTTGCATGGCAGAGCTAAGAAAAAATTTTACTTTCATAAAAAATTGGAACTGGAACTATTGTAAAGAATCATGGCTATAAGATAGAAGCAAATTTCCTAAAAAAGAACAGTAATTATTGATAAAAATTAACTATCAAAATCGTTTCCATAAAGTGAGAATGACTTTCTGTATAATCAGTAGTAAAAAATAATTTTATTTACACAAAATTAACTCTAAACCAAACTAAAACTAATGAAGAAGTTTGATTCATCTATGAAAAAAAAATTATCGCCTTATATATTCTACATTTATATATTTATATAACTATCTATTTTAATATAAACATATAAATACGAATTTTTTTAAACATTATACTGTTAAATGAAAACTAAAGCATATAGTTCAAAACTGAAATGAAATGCAGGTTTCTATGAAATTCAGGTTCCGAAATGAAATGCAGGCCGTTCCTTACACAAAAGTATTTTCTTAAATGAAATAACCAAATTCAATGTTCTTTGTCATAAATTTTAAATAATACTAGGTCAAACAGTATCAAAACGTGTGCGAGTAGCAAAATACATAAGACTTTATGTAATGTTAAGACTACATAGTACGCTAAAAATTTCATTTTTACCGAAGAAACTTTTTTTGCATGTTTTGGTGGCCCATATCATTCAGATGCTTGCCACGAAATTTCAGATCTGTTAGCAAATTAATTTTTAAGATATTTGAAGTTTTATGAGCTACGGTTTTGGTTTCGGTTTCCTTTTAAAGCATTTTTTTCACACTTAAGTTGAATTAATTAAAATTATTTTTGAGCTTTTAGTTTGAAATGATTATTAATTCCAATTTTCATTACTAAAATTATTTCTGCTTGTTTATGTTTTGAGTTTTTTGAGTTCTCATAATTAATTAATAAAGATTAATTTCATGGCCAATTTTTGCTGTAAAAATAGTTTATATAACTTAAAAGCTTTATCATTAATTTTTCCTGTAGAGAAAATGCCATGGCAAATGCGTTCTGGGTTTCTGTGAGAAGCAATATTTCGAAGAGATGGAATACTACTGAAAATGATGTATCTAAAAATGAGCAAACCTGACTATTTTTAGCTTAAGTTAGTATCATTATTGTTTTGTACATAAATGCTTCGTGTTCAAAATTTTTTTTGAAATATTAGGTTAAGATAAAGCTGAATAAACTGACGTCTTAACAAATGCTATCAATATTATGCAAAATATGTTTTGAATTAAAAATGTAATTTTCAGTCTTATTTAATAAAAAATAGTGCTTTAATGTAGAACATACATTGGAAAATAACATGTTAAAAATTAGAGTTTGACGGGAATTATAAGTTTTTGTTTTATGACTTTACAAACTGTAAATGCGTTTTTCTCAGACTTTTAATTTTGAGGGTATAAGTGTCTTCTAATCCCTAAGGGTTTTTTCCTGTTCAAGATAGAGCCTTGAATTTTTTTTGAATATACTGCAAAATGTATGTTCTATAAAAGTTAGTATGGATTTAGGGCTGAGAACTCTAGTTATTTTTCTAAAAAATGCTAAACTTGATATTTTAAAAATTTTCGTGTTTTTTCCAGGTTTTTCAAGAAAAATAATTATTTAAAATCAACAAGGGAATAGAATTTCAAATCCATACTAAATATTGTTTGTAATAATCTAAGAATCATAAATAACTTAAAATTACTAAAAAATTTTACAAATTGAGTATTTTATAAGAGTTTGAAAAAACTTCAAAAATTCCCAATTTTTAAAATTGTAAGATAATGGCTGGTCAAACTGACTTTTTGTTTACAGAATCAGCTTAATAATATAATCTAAATATAAAACATCAATTATTTGTACTGTAACTGTTTCCAAACATTTTTTTGGAAAAAGGATACCGTGTAGCCTTAAATCGTAAGAATTAGAGAGAAGAAATTTTTAAATAAATCTGAATACTCATCTTACCTGGATTTAGTCATTGATAGTATCTAATTATCATCTCATCATAGATAAAATAGAAAAATCAAGAATATTTGGATTATTATTATCCTTTTTGCTTCGTTTCTTGTTTATGTAAAAATAATTATAAATATATTTGTGTTGTTTCATATTTGCAAAATCTGCGTAGCACATTACATGAACGAATTTAAATTTTATTTAAAAAACATCACATTGAGAAAAATACAATAGCGTATGTAAATCATGAGAAAAATAAATTCATCTCGTAAAAAGAACTTTTGTTGTTATACCGTAAGAAATATTTCTGATATCGCATTGCCCTAAATAATTCATATTATGTAAACAGAAAAACTTTAAGAGAGAGAGAGAGAGTAAGTGTTATTAAAGTAAAATGTAGACGTGTATGCAGTCTTAAAAACGTTTTTTTTAAACCTTCTTAGTTATTTTCCTCAAGGCTTTTTACAAGAACTGTTAATTTACTTGTATTATTAATATATCTCGCCCATTTAAACGATTAATTTACAGAAGCATAAATAAAATTAAACCATTGTTTGTTAAAGAGTAAATAAATAAAGATTATGAATATCCTATTGGCATACTTACTTTAATTCACACATGCTTACTATTATTTGACAATGGATACAATTATTATAGAGTTTTAAAGTTATTGATGATAAACTGCATGTATAGAACTAAAATAACTCTTAGAACTAACTTAAGATGGAACTTAGAACTAAAATAACTCTTGGTGCATGCATGTATATAATCTCATAAAGCGCTTAAAGAAGAGTTTACAGAAATACCTTCAATTTGCACATGTCATTTCATTTAAAATGAAACGTATATTTTTAATTAAATGTCTTAAATCCCATTCACTCTTTTTATCAGAATGAGCTTTTTTATTTTAATTTTAAGTGCTTACACTTATTACATATACGCAAACAAAGTTAAATATGAAATCTATTTATATTTCTAAGTATGTCAAAAAAGTTTATAAAGTACGGTATTATTTGAATAATTTATTTCTTAATTTCTCTAATGTATTAAATTTATTTTATGAGTTTCTCTAAAATAGATTTAATTATTCTTAAATGAAAAAAAGCATGGAATGCTATTCAAAATCCCCTTTTCATTTATATTTACCAACCTTTTCATTCCTTTGTTACATGTTAGAATTTCAAATTTACCTTTATTAATCATCTCATTAAAAATTAATCAATACTGTTTGTGTTTAATTTACTTAATGTTGCACCGTAATATTTATTTTACAGCAAACTAATCAGTATTTGTTTTGAAAGCAAATTTAATTTAAACATAGTTTTTTACGTGGAATATAGTATGTGATAAATGAAATGATGCTGCAATATTGACCTTTTAACTTTGCTATTATCTACAACAAAAAAACTAACGTGAATTTTCCAATTTCTGTATGTCTTAGAACTGTTCAGTATTAAAATAAAGTCAAAAGATTTTTGTTTTAAATAGTTTCAAATGCATGAAATATATTATATCACGAACTAGTCTTTTATTATTCTATTAATGTTTGAACGATCTATTTACATAATAATAAAGTTTTCTCGATTTATTTAATTGTTTTAATTTGAATATAAGTTTTTATTTCAATTCATTTGAGTTTAACTTTTTATGAAAAAAAATGTACTATTCACTATACATCATATATTTTTTGATTTTTACTTAACATTTACAATAAGTAATATAACATAAGTCATCGTATTTCTACAATAACAACGTTGATGATCATTCTATCGAAATTATCGAAAATTATAAATAGAAAGAATTGCATAATTGAAAAATTCTTTGGAAAGAAGAACTCTTTTTGAAGAAATGTTAAATACGGTAGTTTCTGAAATTAAAGTTACAAACATATTTTTTGCAAAAAACAGGCATATATATTAATATTGTTTCAAAAAGTGAGATTATGTATCCTAGTACGTGTCTAATTGTGCAAGTAGAATGTTGTTGTTTTATATAAAAACAATGGAATTAGAAATTGTCTGAAACTACCAAATTTGTGCGTGGAATTCCGTATTTTTTTAAGAAATCAACACTTTAGACAGCAACCAAAAAGACTACCGGACTTGTCTAAACTATAACGGGCAATGAAACGTCGCAGTAGAACGTGAATAGACATAGGCAGAAGTTTCTCATTTGCTTCAAATATCCTATGGTGGCTACAAGATTACGGCATCAGTTTCAGACATCCGGTGTGATCACTAAAAGCATTATGCAAGATATCGGTGCATGCAAGTCACCATTCAGGTATAACTGAAAGGTAGCTGTTTCTAGACCACTCTGATGTGTCTAGAACAGTAGCTGTCATTTTTACTTTGTCCATGGAACCCATTCTATAGAAGAAAAAACTTGGCAATGAATCCCCAAGTAAAGAAAGGATATCTTCAGTGCATGATAAAAATATTACAAATTTAATTTTGATGTCCTGAATGAAATAAATATCAACACAAAAATAAAATAAAACTATGTGATATCTGAAAGAGTATTTATTCAAATTTTAACCATTGCTTTGAAATATACCCCTACCCCCTCTTTTTTCAATGAGATGGGTGAACCTGACAGGATGATATGGGATTACTTATCTTCGGATCTTTGCTGTTTTGAATAGAGCCGTATTGGTTAGCCAAAAAGATTCATCTCATTATTGTAAAACTGCTTTTCTCCTATATTTTTATGTTTTGGATTCTAATGTTTTATGAATTTATTTTGCTTATTTTAGTTATGGTGTTGTCGTCTATTAACTTCGATGAAGTATTGTTCTTTAGTGTGTGTCCTAAAGAAAATGGATTGATTTCCAATTTTGCCATATGAAACTATAACAACAGATACCTTTCATTCTAAACCTACGAAACTCTGCTTTCTGCTACAAATAATAATGCTGCTTTCTGTTCAAAGCTAAGGAAAACTTGTTGCATTTACTTTAGATGTTTAAATCATGAACAAAACAAAACTAAACTGTTGACTAGATAGATGCATGACTCTGTAATACTGACATATGTTAGACAAGATATTAGATGTTACGGGGAGATTCCGTTTCCTTTTTAAATCTACCTGGTAGGCCACACCCATGATTCTCTTGACTTCCTCCAAGCGACACTTGTCTTAATTTGTATTTTATGTATCCATCTATAACATCTGAACACTCAAAATTAAAATTACTTATAACACGTAAAAACTACCATTAAATCATTTTAACTTACCAATAGCTTAATAGCAACGGGTCTTAAACATTTTACTTTATGTTAAACACTTTGCAACTCATTTAACATTATCTACTCACCCCCTCCCATATTAGATTTAATTCGCTACGCATTCAATCACTAATCTCGAGAATCCTAAGGGATCCAAAGGAACCACTTTGGGAGCCTTTGTTCTGGAACAATGATATCGAAACAATCCTTGTACAGAGCTAGCTGAGAGGGTTTTAACGCCTGAAAAACAGTGTCGTGCGTTCCTTTTACTAAGTTTCCCAAGAGTACCAATCTGTCTTGGAGCCGTAAACACTTCTCTTGGATAGAGCAAGATTAACACTGAGTTTTTTATTTTAAATTTATAGTAGCAATTTAAAACGCAAGGGTTTCATCTGAAATGGTCATGGAAAACGTAATCATCTTGGTAAACATCAGAGAAATCGATCGCTTTGTTGACACTGGCATCCTTGTATTGGAGAGTATAATATAGGACTCGCGTACACCACTCTGCTAAAACAGCGACATCAGAAAGCTAAAAGGGTGAAATTCTAGACCCCAAAGTACGAATTTTTTGAGAAGATGTGGGAAACCAATTCGTTTTTATATACGATTACACCTGACCACACACAGTCTCGCTTGTCCCCGATATGGTATGACCAATGATGCCTCCAGACTTTATTCCTATATATCACTTTCGACTTGTTGTAGGAAGTAGCATTAAAAGTCAACTGTCCCCTCCTAGAACACTTCATGCATTAGAAAAAGATATTTTAAAATAATGATCAATGGCCTTATTAAAAATTATCATAGCACATTTTGCGACGCTTGCATATATAAACAAGGCTGTCACACTTCTTGACACAAAGGCTGAACCACTTATTAAACTAGCACTACAAAGCTATGCCGTTTATATTTTGACAACAGCATGTCAGTCTAGATTACAAAAATGTGCAAAGGAATTTTTTGTTACAATATGCTGTATTACAGCATAAGGTATTAGTGTACCAAACTTCCATACATTAAACTGAATTTTTGTTGAAGTATCTAATTTTTTTTATGTCTGGAACCTTAATTTTGGACCTCAGATAATATAAGCTTATGCTTTATAAAAGATATTTTTAATTTTATTGTTTGCTTCTACTATAATTTTCGTGACAAATTTTTTAATTTTCCTTAACTGAGAAAATATTTTTTGTAGTTATACTCTTCCAAGGTAGCCGGTAGCCCCTATAACGACAATGTTAAATTGAGCCATTTTAGAAACTTGTTTCTCAGAAATGGTTAAGTATAAAAACTTCAAGTTTTGGCTGTATAATAATTAGTCCTTTTTATTTAAATAATGGTAAAATGTTTTAAATATATTATTTACTTTTTTTCAAAAAAAAAATCATCGTAAAAGAATCGCTTTGAAATTTGTGAAAATTGTTATTTTTTTTACGATAACTGCTTCTGAGCAAAATATTTTGGGAAAATCTCCAAGAAAGTAGCTCCATTATGTATATAGTTACATAGTATTAATGTGCAGTAAAAATTGCAAGAAGTTTCATTCAATATTTTCTATGAAAAAGGTACACGCACTTTGAAAACAATCATTTTGAGATAATTGCATTTAAAATGTAAAACGGCACTTAATCACAAAAATAATGAATTACAACATGTATTTGCCCTATTTTATTAAACAATAGTACCTTCTTGATTTTTAAAGCATAAAATAGGAAACAAAAAAGCCTTAAAATGTTCAGAAAATAAATATATACTAATTTTCAGTTTTTGTTCAACGAGATTTTTTAGAATTTTGTATCAATTTTCACAAATTATGCAACGATCTGTGAAGAATTGTTAACTTCAATGCATTATAAATATCAAATTTGACCTTATAGCATCGTAGATTTAATGTAAACATGTATCAATATGTAAAAGTCATGATTTGGGAATATGTGATTTTACGACGTTAGAAAAATTTAATTATGGATTTGTGTGTTCCCATGTGAACACAATTTCTAAAAGTTTCAAAATTCAAAATTTTCTCTAAACTGTAAAAAAAGATTTCTAAAAAAAGTCAAAAATAAAACGGTTTTTATGTTTTTAATTATGAAATTGGTGTATTTTTATGCATGTAACAAGCTTCTCGCAACGACAAAAAGCATTACACATCTGAATTGTTGTTAGTTACTTATTATTGAAAAACTTTGGAATATTAAAGCTTAAAAACTTGTCTGAAAAATAAATAAACATTAATATTTTCAATTAAGTGAAATATTTAAAATATTTTGTTTAGTTTTCTCAAAAACATTTGACATAAAAATATCACTATGAATTTTTTAAAAAATTGACATTTTTTGTCACGATATATGGACTCCAGTCAAATATTTTGGGAAAATCTCCAAAAAACTCATATGAATATATATAGTTAAATAGCAGTGACATGAGGGGGAAAATTCCTTACATTCATTCATTATATTCTGAGAAAAACCTGAATACAGTTTTAAAAACATCATTTTTGTGAAAATTGAATTTTCACTATAAAGTTCCACTTAATCACAAAAATAATGAATTACCACATGTATTTGTTCCATTTTTTGAACATTAGCATCTTTGCAATTTTTGTTGCATAAAAAAGTAAACAAAAAAAAGTCTTAAATTGCCCGGAATCGCAATTTTCAGTTTTTTTTAACTATGGTTTTTGTATGAATTTGAGATGGTATTTAAAAATACCTGATTATACGACATTTTGAAAGTTTTCACTGGGATTTTGTAAAGTTATCATTAGGTTTTGTTGTTGCAGACAGTTTCTAAGTTTTAAACTTCAAAAGTTATTCTAAACTAGACATATGATTTCTAAAACAGACAAAATAAAGCAGTTTTTATACATTAAATTTATGTTATTTTTAAGTATGTAACGAGCTTCTCGCAAAGGCAATAAACATCACATTTGATGTGTCTCATCTCATACCTTTTTCTCAGAAACTATTGAACATAAATACTCAATTTTTTATATCATTTAGACATTTATATTTATACTGAAGTGAAATTTTTAAAAATATATTAATTTGTTTTTTCAAAGGCAAACTGTTGGTTCACCGAGTATTAATGTTATGAATTTATTGAAAATTGTTATTTTTTGTTATATCTGCTTTCTATTTGGATGTTTTAAGAATATTTCAAAAATGTCACTTCAGTATTGACAATTGCATCTAATAAACATAGAGTACATACATAAAGGGAATTTACACATTTTTAAAAATATAAATTTTAAAAAACAGAAATTTTTATTAAAAAAATCTTACCTTATCAAAAAAAAGGTAGCGTATAATTTATTTTGCAGGGTACTGAAGGGTAAGATTCTTTATTTCCATTGATTCAATGGTTAGTACGAAATGTCTTTTCTATTGTTTAGATGTAAAGCAGGTGTTTTACATATGCAATATTTTAGCAACTATTACCTGTCCAGTATCAAAATTGGTTCCAATAAGTACACACTAATTTCTGCCATTTCCCTCATTTTTAAGCTACTGAAATAATTTTATAAGTATCATTTTATTTCATATAGCACGTTTTCCATCTTCACAAACTAATTATTAAGTATTTAAAAGCATAAAATTTCGAAAGGAGAAATAATACACAACAAAAAAATTCTAATTACACAACAAAATATTTTCATCAAATTTTTTAAAACTTCGCTCCAAAAGTACATAAACAAACTAACAGCTAAAAACTTGCAGTTAAGTTTCATTTAAAGTACAGTTAATTTTGTATGATTAAAGGAAATTTTGGGGAGGCTGTGCAAGTTCTCAGATTTAAAGAGTCAAAATTTACACTTAATCTGTGAAATTGGGCATGGCCGGGGCAGCTGATTACTTTTTAAAATTCATTTTAAAGTACTTCTAATTCATATAATGGCTTGTATATTACATCATTGGAAAGGTAATGATTTGGAGATTTTAGAAATATCAAAAACTCAAAATCGATTTTCAAAAAGTTTTTACCCTACTGACTGCCCTTCTATTTTCTTTCTTTTATGTTTACAGAGTTTACATTTAAACTAACAGATGGAAAGGTTTCCAATACCACAAAAACCATGTATATACATGTGTTTTTATAATTAAACTTTTACATTAGATGGCTTTGTAGGGTGTAATGTGGAAGGGAATTTGGGCAAATCTTTAGATCTAATTTTTTTTAAAGTGTAAACAGATGCCGATGCATCTTATCGTCATACTTGTGAAATGAGCTATATGTAAACGGAGACTAAGCGTAACGTATGCAATTGACTTGACGGACAAAAGAGAACTGCCCTGAAGAGGTATAATTTCTTGTTCGCTGATGTACAATGGCAACTTTGAAAGTTCTCTTAATTAATTCTGTGCCAAAATATGAAACATTTCTATGATAAGAGTCTTCCGTCGACATAAGAACTTATGTCTAAGGTAGATGACACAGTGTGCTCTACTCGATAATATGAACAAGCTTGAATGAACTGGATAGCTTGGAGTTTATCAGTTACAAGATAACATGTAGTATTTTCAGCACCTTTAGAAGACGTACCTACGGTTGTTGTGGAAACAACTAGAAAACTGTATGCTGTTTTGTTATTATATCACTGCTTTTACGCTTTTGTTATGTCAGTTCTACTTTTTGGTAAGTGAAGTGATGATTCCTGAGTTATGTTCTTAATAAACTACACATCTTCCATTAGCTTTCCAATGAGAATATTGACATTCGAAAACCATTCGCGTTGTAATTTCATTGTTCAAATGAAATTCCATATAGCTCAAGCATGAAACATTATGCGAATGGATGAGGAACATATTCAAGTAACTAAACACATGTGTAATATTTATGCAACAAAAACCTCTCGCTTTTCATTCATCGCACTTATTGCCTACAAAAGTTAAGGTATGATGCGGTTTTGCAATAACGCTCGTCAATGGCACATTTTTTGAAGACATAGTCTGATAAGGTCTAACCAGTTTTATCACTGGAAAGTGGTATCAGAACATGCAGACACGTTTATAATGCGAGAATTGATTGTATGGCATGATTTTGAAGTAATATAGTACTACTTCATGTATTTGTTGTAACATTACTGTAATTTTTCACCCAAGTACGGATGATAAAATGTTTTTTCAACAGCATATCATCCATATTCTCCTAATCACACTGTGTGACGTTTGGTTACCGGGATTCTTAACACTAGAAACGTCTGTGATTACGATTACTCTTAAACGTCCACCGGTGCGGTTTTAACACCGTGATACAAAATGTATAAAATAATTGTAAAAACTAACTGATTGCTGGACTACGGTTCAGTACGGTTCAATTTTAAGATTTTTTAATACTATTTCATGTAACTATCATAGGCTATGACTCTTCATATCATAGAAAACTGTAACAAAACAAATTACTTAGTGTTATAAAATGGAATAAAACAATAATATTCATAAATAATAGTATAAGCAAAATCATAATTTTTGTGGGAACGTGAGATTTTTCATCATTATTTATCGTTCATCATTATTATCATACATAATGTTTTGTACATACCTCATTTGCAATGAATATAATGATATTCAGTTTTTTCAGTACATTTTCAGCACATGATTTTCATGCAAGAGATATACGTTTTTAGTTGCATTTTCCATTACACTCTTTAACTTTTCACTTTTTTATGTTTTAATGAATTTTTAATTCCTTTAAATTCAGTATTACCCTGATTTTTCCAATTTCTGGCACTTACATAATTTGAATGTTATAGCAAATAAGCAAATTCTATGTAACAAAACTTTTAGACACAACGATTGTAGTGTAACGACTAATTTCAACCGTGAACCCAGCAACACTGCATTAAATCTCAAAGAAACATGCGATATTACTTCCGGAAGTTTCTTTTACTAATGGTATCTACTTAGGGAAATATCTTTTGCTGAAAGACGACTATTTATAATGATAAATTGTATTGGTGTCAAATTGACACCCAGTAGACTTTTTTTGTATATTTAGTTGTAAAACCTCTCCTATGTAACCTAGAACCACAAAACGTGGTTTACTGTGTAATCACTATAGAGCATGATCACCAGCTACGTAAAACTTTCAAAATCCTTGCAAAAGTACGGAAAGGAGAATAAATGAAACAAACCATGATGTCCATTCAACACCGACAGACGTTCTAGTGTTAAAAAATCAAGTCTCTAGAAAACAACTATTAAATATGACATATTCTGAAGGATAGAAACACAACAAGAGACATGGTGCCCTTTGTCGCTACGTAGTCCCGCCTAAGAATGAATTCTTGTATTACTTTTAATTAATTTCTATTGCGTAACTCGAACATATACTGTTAACTGTATGGGATTTTGTTTCATGCAACAGATTCTGTACAACCCTCAGGATTGGGGAAGTTTAATTTTGACAACTTTGTATTTATTGTTATGAAAAATTTCGAACGTTTTCCTCTTCTCTGCTGTAGGAATATTATGGCTGGAAGGTTGGTTTGCAGGCTACATATATATATATATATATATATATATATATATATATAGATGTAGCCTAAATTAACCTTATACTACTGTCGGCTATATATATATATATATATATATATATATATATATATATATATATATAGCAATTTTTCAATTGATAATTGTGATTGTTTTTATATAAATTTAAATATATATATATACACTATGGACAATTGCTAAGGACGGATCACAAATTTCTATGTAGCATAACATTAAAAGAGACATGAGGCCTAGTAGGATAAAATATAGTTGCCACACTGTTCAGACATTAGATTAAAGAAAATTTATTGTTCTGGAAAGTACAAAAGCTGTGAAACATCGGAAAGAAAAAAAAATGTTCATTTGATCTGCGTACGGAGAAATGGAACAATGCATCTAAAAGTCAGAAGGCACCTTAAAGAAAAGTATTAGTACAGGATATGTCCACCGTGGAGTGTGATGCAACATTCCACACGTCGTACCATACTTTGCACAACATTATCCAGCAGCTGTTGAGGCAATTTATCCCATTCCTCTGTGAGTGCACGGATGAGGGTGTTCTTGTTTGTCGGAAGATAGTTTCGACTAGCAACTTGCCTCCCCAAAGCATCAAACATATTTTCAATGGGGTTGAGATCTGGAGAACGCGCTGGCCATACGAGACGTTGAATACCCTCGCTGTCTAGACAATTCTGAACAGCGAGTGTTCGATGACATGTTGCGTTGTCGTCCATAAAAACAAATTTATCACCGACAGCACCACGGAAAAGCGAACATGAGGAAGCAGAACTTCATCAATGTATCGTTGGCCCGTCATAGTCCCATTCGCAACCACATGTAGGCGCGAGCGACCATTGATCATGATGCCGGCCTACACCATGATACTGCATGTCGGATATCGGTCCTTTTTCTGTATATTTTCTGGACGATAAGCAGTACCACTCTCGCGCCAGATCAGTTGGCGTCTACAATCCGATGACAGACTGAACCTACTCTCATCTGAGAATAGTACGCATGCCCAGTCATGTTCAGTCCAATTGTGATGCTCACGACACCATTGCAAACGGGCAGTACGATGCTGCCTGGTCAATGGAACACACACGACAGGTCTGCGTGCGTATAGTCCTCCTCCCCTCAAACGTCTGGCAACAGATTTTCGGGAGATCTGCTTTCCTGAGGTAGCAAGAAACTGATTTGCCACCTGCTGAGCTGTGGTGCGCCTGTTCCTTTTTGCTGATAGGACGATATATCTGTCTTCTGCAGGCATCGTACTTCTAACACGACCTCCCCCGTGCCGTCTACTACACATTCCAGTAGTTTTAAATGACTTCCACAGCCGTGAAATAACGCTGTGAGCGATGTTGAACTCCCTGGCAACATCTGTTATTTTTCGCCCTTCTTTGATCTTTCCAATAATTCGGCCACGCATAAAATCATCTATGTGATGTCGGGAAGACATGCCAAAAATTTTAAGTTCGTCTATTAAATCTTTCCTGTAAAACTTTGACTTGAAACAACAACTGTCCACGCGCGTTAAAACCTTTAAAGCTCTTATGAACGCTATCACGTGATGAACAGACGAGGGAAAAAATTTGCATACTCCTACTTCTTCTTACTAATATCCCGCACTTATTCTAATTTTGCACATTTTGCTTCCTTTCATTTTGTGGTTGCTATGGATGATAGTGTCATCCGTCCTTAGCAATTGTCCAGCAGTGTATATAGCCGACAGTAGTTGTATCTATATCAGGGTTTCTCAATCTGTAGGGAGCGTTCTCCCAGGGTGGCGTGATTACCAAAAGAGGGGGAACGCGAGGGTATCGAAATGTCGAAAATAAAATTTTGTTTAAAAATATTATTAATTTACTGAAAGGAAATCAAACACAATACATTCTGCAAGTATAAAAATAAAATACGCATTTACACGGTTATAATATATTTATAGATACATCAGTACTGCACCATGTACTTGTTTATTAATTCAACAATGCCAAGTTAAGAACAACATTAACAATTACCAGTGACCCCATGGGCTAGTCATATATAAAGTTATATAAAAAAATTTAATACTTATCTTTATAATTTGTATGGTTTGTAATTAAATTCGTATTGTAGATTTACGTCAAATTGAATAGATTAATTGGATGGAGGAGGGGGCGTGAAGAAAATTATGACTGAATTGGGTCGCAAGTATTGAAAGTTTGCGAAGAATTGATCTACATGTATACTTAGAAAATTAGAAATACAATTACTGAGTGTATCGCTTAAAACTGATGCTCTTCACTTCAAGTGTGTTGTGGATAGTTTTCCTAAATATTGGAATTCAAGTAAAATGAATAAAAATTAAATTGTTTAGTTCTGCATATCGCAACACATACATAATTTTCATATAGATCTATAAAAAACTAACTAACATTAAAAATTACAACATAGCAAATAACATTACTGACAGATGATGTGGAATGGTTCCTTTTAGATATTTCCATTACGTCACTATTGAACATTACTTTTAATTTTAAAAGGAAAAATGATATATATATATATATATATATATATATATATATATATAAATTAAGTCATCGAGAGATATATAAAAAATCTATCCATCTAGAATTAAATGTCACCATAGAAGATTGAAGTGATGTTTTCCATAAAAAGTGAAAAATAGCCGATGATTCAAAAACGCATTTGACAAGGGTAGTATAAAAACTGTCACATATTTTTCGTTCGATATAATTCACGTAAAATATTTTGTTTCTGTTTTTTTTGGAAACTTGGAGACACCTAACTTGAATATTCATGGAAAAGGGCCATAAAAATAAAACTGTTTCCCCAATCTAACTTGAACTTGTTGGATGAAGGTTATTACTTCCTTAAGATATATTTTAATGTAAATATTAAATATAATCTACATATTAAAAATTTTAGGCGTTTGAACGAATAATTTCTGCCAAAAGGAGTTATTTTAAATTTTGAATAATGAAAAACGTGATGCAACATTTAAGATGAAATTCTTTTAAAAATACAACTGTGATACACATTAGTTTATTCTAAAGATATATTTCGGTAGTTATTTAATATTTCACACATTTGTGGGATTATGAGTAATTATGCATGTCAAAAATTAATCAACAAAGTAAAACCTCTTTCCTATAAACACATTTTCTACTTTGTTTCATTTCATCGTTCCTTAGTTCCTACTTTAAAATCTCTCACAGAGGACGAAAAAAAATTTGAAGCAAAAATAGTAATTCTTAAAACATTTCAAAAAATAAAAATAAAAATATGTCAACTAGCATTCAAAGAAATATTCCAAACCGTTTCGTGCCCCTTACACGACTTGTCACAGGATATTCTGTGCTTACTCACAAATTTCCTAACTTCAACATCCACCTCCTTCATCAATTCTCACTCTTCTGGAAAACTTGGAAAACCTACTTGATAAAATTTTCCCTTTCTAAGGAAAAAATACTGCTTTTGAATTGCTTTAATTGCTTTAATTTTCACTTAATTTAATCAAATACATAAGTTTAAATTATTGAATTCAAGGCATGAGAATAATTCAAACAGATTATTAACTTTATCCTAACCTTAAAATGACAATTATTATTTTACTTGGTGATATATACAATCATCATGCTGTTCAAGTTCTATATGTTCTCAAGTTATATATGTGAACCGATGCTCATTCAATAACTCTTGAACTTTCTGAAAATTTCTTCAGATTGCAATGCAACATAGTACATTTTTTCATTTTTGAATTCATCCTTGATTATAGGTTGTACATAATATGTTCTTTTATTAGTTTTATACTCCACATTAAGCAAAAACAAAAGTTTTTTTCTGCCGTATGACATTTCAAATTGAACACGCAGGAAAGACTCAAATATCTATAAGTGGTGTTCAAATAATGTGATTCAAAATGTGTATCTATGGGATGCGTATGGTCAGAAATGAGACAAATACAGAAACAGAAACAACAATATTTAAAAAGTAAAATACATACAAAGTTTGTTAAAAGAAATCACCCATGGCGTCTCAATGCTTTGGAAGGTTACAAACTCTGTCCGCGAAGAACGGTGTCGGTTGATCATGGAATCAAATCAGATCTACAGCCTTTACGCCATCGTCGGAGGCGTATATAAATGCCTCACTCAGAAAGCGTTAATTGCCCCGGACGTATATATACTCTTTCCGAAGTACGATATTTTATGTGTTCTGATATCCATAAATTTATTCCGAAGGCTTTGGAATGCAATAAAAGGAGCTTGATTGTCTTTCCGAAGGATTTACTGGTTTCAGATCATTTGTTTCTTTATTCCTTTAACCTTACCCTTCCCAATACACCGGATACGCTCGTTTACGTGTTAAACAGTAGCATTGGGGAACGAACCGCATAATTTTTAACCGGCATTTAAGGTATTAATTATAAACAGTATAAATTATCAAGATAAGTGTTAATTTTTGTTTTTAATTTTATGTATGACAAGCCTATGGGGACACTGATGATTATTAAACTTGTTCTTAACCTAGTATCTTTAAAATGATTATAAAATTCATTGCGCAGTACTCTGATACATTTATATAAGTGTAAATGTGTATTTCATTTTTTTTATTTATTTGCTTTTAGTATATTGATAATTTTTTAAACAATCTTTTGTTTTCTACTTTTCAATATGCTTGCGCCCCCTTGTCACGGCCCCCCCTAGGGGGCTCGCCCCACAGTTTGAGAAACACTGCTGCAACGAAACAAATTTTGTAAAATTAGGCCCATTTCGGCTTACCCCTTTCGAGTGTTTATTATAGCTTTCTGGGCCATTTTGGACGCATTTGCATCCATGCCAGCCATTTTTAAATGGATTCCACGTCCTTACGAATGAAACTATCACAAATCTATTTCCGCACGCGCATGAGTGATACACACACCTTCACAATCATTTTTGTTTCACTAAAGTACATTGAAATTTTTTTTTCATGCGAAGCTTCGAATCACTTCGATTTGAACACGCCTAATACATAAACTGATTTTATGAGCATTGCTCAGAATAAAAAGTTTAGTTGAGATGAAATCTAACACTAGCACAACTAGACTAAATAATTTAGTCAAAGAAATTTTGGTCGTTTGTAGTAGTTCTGAATCTATAACTGTATCCTCTCTCTCCAAAAATACTTTGATATCTGCTTAGGTTTTATAGTGCACAGTGTACCCATTATACATCAGAAATTAGTTTAATGACAACAGAAGATTAAACCTATGGTGTGTTGTATGCTGATATTAATTTGCATATTTTACTAATTTGCCTCAAATGTTCTTTAAATTATAAAAGCTTTGTCATGTGTACTATATATATAAGAAAGAAAAGATAGAATGAAAAATAGGGTTACATTACAAAAAGATTGCTAGGACACATCCGAAATAGGTACTGTTCACGTTTATCTAAGATAGTAAATTATTATAAAAAAGATGAGGACTAACCTATAAGGCATATCGGTATTGTAAGGTATGGAACATCGACAAATAACAAAATTGTAACATTATTATCAGCTCTGAAGAAAAAATATGAGATGATTTTAACCATATATATATATATATATATATATTTACTTATAGTAATTAAGAAGGAATGAATATAATGTGGAATTACTTCTAGAAATTTTATTTAAAAGGAATTAGTTATAAATTTTGATAAGAAATTGCATTGCAAAATGGTATTATGTTTTGAAATAAGTAAAATATTTTATCATAAAGGGTTAAAAAGCTCTTCAAAGCAAACAAATTAACTGTTTACTTTTATAAATGCTTTCAAAGATACATTTTAAAAGGGTTTATTTGTGCCTAATATAATGCTGTCAGGGAAAACTCATTAGGTGGCATTGTAATTAATAAGACATGAGTGGAACATATTTTGTCAAAATATTTCTAAAAATACATTTTTAAGCCTCATAAGCCAGAGATAAATTATGTATGAGTTTCCAGCGATTGTAAAAGTTCCTTTTGATCAAAATATAAAAATTTAAAAGCAGTCGAGGTAAATTCGTTTCGTCTTAGCAAAATATTTGTCGGTTATCTATAGCGCTAAGTATTCATCAAAATTAGTTTCGAATGAAAATATTTATGATTGGACATTTTAGCAACAACAACAAAAAAAAAATGGTTTCAATTTATCTAATGTTTGCATTTCATACAAAGTTGTCAAACATCTAATTCATATCTGAAATGAGTTAGAATTTTGAAATAATCCTATTTTCTCTCTTCCGTTAAACCATCAACTTCTTTTCATTTATGTTCAGTAAAATCTTTGAAACCCGTGATGATTTTCTGCAATGATGATTAGGAAGTTCAGCAATAAAGTTTAAGTTTATTAAAGGATGAAAATATTAAAATTATTCTTATATATTCCAGTGAATCATTTCCGACTATTCTCTGAAGATTTGTAAACGTTGAAAGTGTTAAATTTTCTATTATTTAAATGAAACATTTTGAAGCTAACACAATAAAGAATTGTGCAATGCTTGAATTTGTTTCAAAAGGGGTTTGATATATTTATATATTCATTTTATACAGCACAAATATTAATAAAGGTAGATAACAATGTTATTTCCCCCTTATTCATATAAATAAAAAATTCCACTTGGATATTCTAAGACGAATTAATTTCGTTGATTGATTTTCCCACATTAACGTCGTACTTTGTTAAACCTTACACAACCATAAGGTTTAGAAGAGTAAATATTAGTATGTTTATGCATAAAATAAATTAAAATCATAAGAAAATACAGAGCGATGCATAGTGTTTTGGATCCGTGTGTCAATTCAACTGAGACGAATGTGTAATTTTATGGGACATTTATTTTCATTCGCTCCACACATTTTTAATGTTACTCAAAATTATACTTACTGAATAACAGAAAACATATGAGGGAACATAGTAATGTAATATTACGTCACACAATAAATTTAAATAAGTAATATAAACAAAAATACAATTTGCGAATATTTTATCACTGGCATCAATTCATTTGAGCTCCTTTTTTTTTATCTCTTGAAATCATTCACGTTTACGTGATTTCAATTGGCAAAAATTCAATTTTAGCATCCAGTATACAAAACGCAGAAAATTTTCTACTTAACCTGCGATCACTTACGCTTGTTATTGCTACCGTCGTTACTCGCGGGATGTAGAGAACACCACAAACTTTTAACACGCGTATTTAATTATGAAAATAAAATTAAGCCATTATGATACATATTTATAAAGTACAAGATATTTTTTGTATTATGCAAATTAAATTATTAAATGTATTGCATACAAATGAGACAAATATTAATTTAAACTATACATACAAAATTTTCATTTTAAAGCACATAATTCTATATTTTTTTCATAAAACAGTAAAACAGTATTTTCATAAACAGTAGAAAGTAGAAAAATAATACTTTAATCATTTCCCAAACATTCAGAGCAGACTGTATACATATGCTAAACTTCTCGCGGGAGTTTTCAGCCCCCCCCAGATAAACTTTTGAAGGTCATTTCATTCCAATCGTTCGAGAAAGAGGGATTGCCTCAGACATGAAGTTCCAATGACCTAAAATGTGCAGCTACAGAAAAAATCGTGGTTCTGCGCATTCTTTTTGGAATCATGGGAAGATTTTCTTGTTGCTGGGGTGTGCAGAACACGCCGTGCGAGTGATCGTGGGTTAAATACCACAATTACCGCCTAAAAATAGGGGGAGATGTTTTTCTTAGTCATGAAAGGAGTAAGCTACTGAAAAAGGACCTTATACTCTCACTGGCTATTGAATTAGGAACCCGAGATCAATAGTTTGCTGGACACCCTTTTGCCCGTATATCTACTCTAATTCACTTGCGCATCGAGTCTACGTGCTTCTGGAGTGTAATTACATCCGGAGAATACAATGCATTGGCTATGTGGTGTTTCAGATCTTGTAAATTAGATGAGAGCGAAGAAAGCTGCCGTATGTGTCTTCTGACCACATTCTACTCATTTTCAACGGGCTTACGATCCTTGCTTTCCAGTGGCTAGGGAAAGTGCTGGAGATCAGAGTGATGTTCAGCGAACCAATCTTGAACACTTCTGGCACGATACATAGTTGCATTGTCTTCCATGAAGTATCCTTCACCATCAGGGTAAAAATGCAACATTGCAAGGTGATCTGCCAGTATATCTAAGGATCCCATAGCTGCTTGTTTACCCTCGAGGAACACCAGGGCACCCTTTCCATGACGGTACAACATTTCGCCAAATATGACGTCTTCCATCAGTGCAAAATAAGGTGTAGAGTGATTCATCCGACCATATTACCCATTCCAATAATCAGATGTACTGTGTATTCCTTCTGGACACCGCGGCAAACGAATTTATGCATTTCGAGCAGAAATGAGTGGTGTTTTCTCACAGGCACCCAATTATGCATTCGTTTTGTCTCCAATTGTTCTGCGCACAGTTCGAGTTTAAATCTGTTGGGAAAGAGCCTTGGTTGACTATTTGTGTGAGTAGAAACACAATCGAGTCCCTGTTCTGCTGCACAATTCTTCAGAGACGACTTCGCTCACACACTTGGGAAACAATGCCCTAACCACAGTTATGTCTTCTAGAAAAGATCTGTGGGTTCTGATTTCAACTTTTTAAAATTTTTTGATATGAATGCTTTTTAGAAGCCAGTGAGATTTGCTGTCTTCGAAATTGAGGTTTCAGCTAAAAGGGCCCCAACAAAAAGCACTTTTTAAATGTAGAAAGATCTTTCATTTTCTCATTTTACTTCCTTAACGCACCCATACTTTACTCACCATGTTAAAAAAATGCATCATTCATCCCTAGCATGAATTTAAATACAAATCTCAAAGGTTTCTAATTCGTTGAGTAGTGTATATAAGATTTAAAATCATCATATTGAAGCTGTTTTTGGTACCAAGCCAATGTGAAAACTTAAGAACTAATATAAGATGTTCCAGTCCCTTCAGGCGGGGTTCTTAAATGACTAAACAGTAACAATATCGGCTACGGCCCCGCAACCATGATCACTAGGCCACCGTGGCCACGGACTTGTCTGGAAAAATTCGAGCCTTGTAAAATATAGAAGAAAAACTTGGACATACTGAGATAAAAATTTATGCCGATTTGGATTTAAAATCTTAAAACTTTAAATTCCTCAAGTTTGCAAAAGAAAATTATTTTTTAAAAAAAATATTTTACAAGCTGCGGTTTTACGCAATTAAATTGGAAAAATATTTAACGCTTAAGTTATCATTGTCTTGTGTTTCTAAATTATAATTACAGAGAAATAGTGTTAATAAAGATAAAAATTTTAGAAAGAAGAAAATAAAAACTTTTTTTTCGGTTTTAATGGTAACATATTAATTCAAATGTATTTTGTTTGGTGCATCAAACGTTTTTCCACCGAAAGATTTATCCAAAAGTGGCATGAAAAGAGCTTCGTAAAAAAGAAGTCGTTAGTGTTAATCTGAATATATATTTTTGTAAAGTTAACGTATTTATCCTAGTATATTTTTTTCGTATAACTATTATATTTAAATTCATCAACATAATTCTTATATCTTCTAAAAATTGTAAATAAAACCAAAAATATTAATTCTAAACAAAGAAAAAATAAGGGAAAAGATTTAAAATTAATATTGTTTAGAAACTATTGAATTAAGAAGAGCCAAATACAATTTCAATGCAATATAATCAATCAAATAGTCAACATGATCAATGAAATTATATTTAAAAAATCAAATTTGATAAATTATGTAGCATTACATAAATTTTAATAACACTAAATAGTAGTTATGCCAAAATAGTTATTTTAAATAAACATAAACGATGGAACGTATTTTAAACAACATAAAAAAATGATTTTTCTGCTTTATTATCTCATGTAAAATAAGCATTTTATATTTGATCACTCTAATTGCATTTATTGTATGCACACACACTTACAAATATTTTTGTGTGTGTATGTGTAACATTCCGAAAAAACCTACAGGTTTTTCAACAACCTCACTGGCCAGCAAATCAACGCCACCTGTGTCTGATTTTGAGTTGGATTGTATATTTATTTCAATACTCAAAATCTGATAACTGCTAAATCCTGTTTTGGCTTAGGATTCTAAAGGAGAGTAAAGCATTTGAAAGTATGCCCAAGACAATAAAAAGAAATGTAGTTACAGACAATATTTACAAGTTATTTAAAAATTAAGATTAAATCAGCGTTTCTCTCAAACTGTGGGGCGCGCCCCCCTTGAGGGGCGTGATAACTCTACAAGGGGGCGCGAGCCTATTGAAAAGTCGAAAACAAAAGATTATTAAAAAAAATTTCTGAAAGTAAACTAACAAAATACTTTCTGATATAATGAAATATAGAACACACATTTACACTGATATAATACATTTTTGAATAAATCAGTACTGATCAATGTATAATTTATTATTAATTTAACAATACTAAGTTAAGAACAAGTTTGATATTTATCAGTGGCCCCATGGGCTTGTATTAACACTTATCTTGATAATTTAAACGGTTTATAATTAATTTCTCAACTGCTGATTAAAAGTTAAGCGATTTGCTCGCCAATACCACCATTTACCACGTAGAAGATTTTGATGTTTTTTGGAGGGGGAGGAGAAAAGAAATAAATAATCAAATCCTCTGAAATAAGTAAATCCTTCGCAAACACTGTCAGGGTCCTTTTATTGCATTTCAAAGCCTTCGGAATAATTTAATGGATAGCACTGCACAGAAAAGTCGTACTTCGGAAAGACGTATATATACGTCCAGCAAATTAATGCTTTGGCTCAGCGAGACGTTTATATACGTTTGTGGCACATAAGAGGTTAAAGTCGTATTGTAGCTTTAGTGTCAAGGTATAGTATTATTGAATTCAATACATTGCTTTTGTATGGAGGGGGGCGCGATGAAAATGATGATTGAATAGTGGGTCGCGTGTATTGAAAGTTTGAGAAGCACTGGATTAAATAATTTAATAACGTTTTTTCATCTTTTGAACCATGGTTCTCAATGCTTCGTTATCTATTATATTATCATGCTAAGAGTCTTATGCAGGTATCTAATGTCTATCGTCTAAAGACAGTATAGCTCAGTTCTTCTCAAACTTTCAATATCTGCAACCCAATATTCAATCATAATTTTCATCACCCCCTCCATCCTTACAAAAACAATCATTGAATTCAAAAATACAACTTTAACTTATTAAGTGCCACCGGTGTATATATACGTCTCGCTCACTAAAAACGTTGATTTCCCCGGACGCATATATTCGTTTTTCTGAAGTACGATGTTTTCTGTGCATTGCGATCCATACAATTATTCCGAAGGCTTTGGAGCGCAGTAAAAGGACCTTGATACTATTTACGAAGAATTTACTTATTTCAGAGGATTTATTTATTTATTCCTTTTCTCTCCCTTCTCCCTCTTTTCATAACATACGTCGTGTGCCTACGCGGAAAACAGTGGCACTGGGGAACAAATCGAGTAACTTTTTATCGACAGCTAAGGGATTTTTTATGAACTGTACAAATTATCAAAATAAGTGTTAGTTTTTGAGCATAGTTTTATATATGACAAGCTCATGGGGATCACTGGTGATTGTTAAATTTGTTTTTAAAGTATTGTTAAATTAATTATAAAATACATTGTGCAGTACTGATACATTTATAAGTGTATTACATCAGTGTAAATGTGTATTTTATTTATTAAGTCAAAATGTATTTTTTTTGCTTACATTCAGCAAATTAATATATTTTTAAAAACAATAGTCTTTTGTTTGCGACTTTCCAATATGCTCGCGCCCCCCTCGCAGAATTATCACGCCCCTCTAGGGGGGCGCAACCCACAGGAGCAAAAGAAACATCACATCTCCGTCTATCGACGAAGCTTGGTAACAGTGACTGGTATTATATATACATATATGTGGACACATTTTAATAAATTTGTATCATGTTATGTTGTCTCAAGTTTGATATCGAAACATGACTAGATATGAGGAATACGTATTGGACTTTATATAAACGTAATTCTATGACATTAAACCCTAATAATATTAACAAATTTATTTGCTGATAAGCCTTTTTATCATCCATTAGCGGTTTGAAGTCGAAGTTATTGTGTCATTATCTTTTATGTATCACTCTCTTCCCATTATTAAGTAAATTTAAGGGAGCGGCATTATGGAATAATGTGACATAATTATATAGAATTGATGTAAAAACATTCTTAAGTAATCCTCGTAAAGTTGATGTCATCTTTTCGTCTTTACAAAGTTATTGACATTTAAAATGAGCAAAACATATTGATTACATAACAAAATTACTCATTTTTATTGTTTAATTTTGGGATTAAAATTTATTTTTTGAATGTCTCCCCCCAATGACAACAAAGATAATTTCTTCCGACCAGTAGCGTAAAGGAGAACATTTGAGCCCCCTACAAAGTCAGGCTTTGGGGCCTCAAGTTGGATTTTGTAAAGGGTAGGTACTTGGCAGGAGTCAGGCATTGAACCCCTAGAACCCTGCTCCCTCGCAATGTGGGGGTGTATGTTACGCTACTGTTAAAGACAATGCAATTTATCATTCTTGAAGTCATATCGAAATCTGACGTAGTTCATTTTATTACAAGAAAATTAGTTTCGACACTTTTTTCTCGTTTACTCAATCATTATGAGACAGATTTCAAAAGGACTTAATTTTGGCCGATTTTAAAACTAAATGTAATTCACTACAAATATGAGTGTACAGCTAGATGAATTGTAAGCTGCAACAAACCAATTCCTGTAGTCTGGACATATTGTCATAACTGTACGCTTTTCGTTTTTACTTTCTACTCTTCAATCTAGCTAAATTTTCATTCTTAATTAAAAAATATATTAACTTTCGATCAATTTAATGCAAACGGGACAAACAGTAAACCAATTGCCACATGCGGTTCACAGAGAGTTTTTGTTTGTTTTGTTTTGTGGTACACAAAAGTCAATCAGAAAATCTGCTTGAACCCAGATTAAAGGCATTCAACTGCAGGTTGTGATATGAATTTCAACAAAAAATCTAACTTCTGTTTGCAGAAGAATTGTAGAAAAGTGTATCACGGCCCGAAGGTTGTGGATGTGAGAGGTTTCGAGAAACAAACTGATATGATCATAAAAATAGCCACTTTTATTCTATCTTTAACACTTTATGAAATTTGCAGTTTTATAACTAAACTCTGGGAGCAATCGGAAATCCTAACCCCTAACCAGACATTTTAGAAAATTGAAATCAGCTTATCTGGATTTGAAACTCCTTGTTATGATTCTTCTCGAAGCTCGATAGCTCGATCAGCTCCAAGGTTGCTTATTTCACCAATTACTAGTGGATTCTACATCGACTATTCATGTCAAAACGTGCGGCTAACCAGTCAGTGTTCACCTTTTGAAATACTTGGATTTCACGTTTAACCATTAGCCTCACATACTCGAAGGCAGTCATAGAAATAGTAGTTACATTTGCATAAAATCAAGTAATTAAATTATAGTTGAAAAATATTTTCTCAAAAAGGATTAGTAGAAGAGCCCGAATAATACCCTCTACAAGTGTTATAGTGTACATTTGTCTCATTAAGGTATCCGATTACGTTCGGAACCGCAATTTAAAAAAACCACACAAATGGATAGTTTTCATGATATTTAGTGTCACTTAGATTAGAATACATCTATAATATTAATTTAAGGACATTTTGACAAAAAAAAATTATTTAAATACAATATTTTGGCAAAAAATTAACTTAGAATAGCCTTTTTTTCAGAATATTCTCCTTTTATGAAAAATGCTTCTAAAATAATAATATTTTGCTTATATAAAGTAAAGAATTCTCCAGAGAGTCTGAACTGTTTTTTCGAATGATTCACATTATTTTCAGAGTTACAACCAATTGAAATAATTATCGGCGTTTTTTTCTTGAAATATTTCCCCTCTGTTGTCTCAAAACATTGATAAATCTACTTCCAAATTATATATTTCAAACATTCTAGTTAAGCCTCTGTACAGAGGTCCGAGCAATATGCAGGCAAAATATTATTATAATTGAAGCATTTTTGACAAAAGGAGAATATTTTGAAAATTGCTCATTCTATGTTCATTTTTTGTCAAAATATTGTACTTAAATAATTTTTAATTGTAATACTATTTTTAAAACAATTTTATATCCAAATGACACTAAATATCAAATATTACCCATTTATACGCTCTTGCAAAATTCCAGTTCCGAACGTAGTCGGATACCTTAAACTGATTCTGAAATCAAACGCACATACAACTATAGATTATAGGAGGCACAATAAAATTGAATAAAACTGTTACTATTTATTTAAATTTCATTTATCTACTTTTTATAATGGAATAATTTATATCTATTCTGAGATGCAAAATTAACTGATGAATGCAATCATTTTAAAAAATATGGCTCCCCGTTAAACTCCTCTTCTACAACTTGGCCTTCGAGTCAAAATAATTGTTCACTTATGATTTAATGCAGTGTTTCTCAAAGTGTGGGGCGCCCCCCTGGGGGCGCGATGACCCTACAAGGCGGCGCGAGCGTATCGAAAATTTAAAGATTTGTTTTTAAAAAAAATAACCGGAAAGAGAAGTAAAACAAAATGCTTTCTTCCATAATAAAAAAAATACACACAACAACACTGACATAATTTATGTTTATTATCAAATAGCTATCTTTGATCCCAAAGTCAAATTAAAGAAAAAAAACGTTTTGTTTAATTTGCTGTATTTCCTCAATGAGAGATTTTTTTATTACGTTTTAACATAAAATATTACTCGTTAAAAGAAAAAACGAAACCCAGACCCTGAGAAAAATTCTAAGAAGATAAACAATTCACCACTGTAATTATTATTGAAATACTGTACATTAGTTGTAGAAAAAGAAAAGGAAGTCATGATTCACTTTTCAGCCAGGCTGCATAGTACGTTTGCTAATCATTTGATTGACCTTCAATCTTATGGTATGGTTATTATCAATATTAGTTCCCTCCCATCTTTTATGTGTTTGCTTTTCGCTTAGGGAAATTGTAAATAATTGAGTTTTGCGATATTTGGAAAAGAATTGATTGGTTTAACATTTCTGTAGGATAATTGAAAAGTGTCTGATTTGCGTCCTTTATTATGGTCTTGTACTTTTGAATCATTTTAGTTCAGTTTTATTGGATTTTTTCTCAAATCATCAAATTGAATAGTCCTTGAAAGAAGGTAAGTATACTTTCTATAAATTAAAATATTCACTAGAATTCCGATTTGTATCGTGTACAGTAAAAATAATTATAAACAAATGATTGGGGTGACTGAGTCCCCCCGCGCTACCATTAATGTTAGTATCGAGTACGCGCCTGCTCCCGGGTTAAAACATTTTGAAGTCTTCTCGCTTTAAATGTTAAAAAGTAACACAATTATTCTTCATCGAAATTTTATATTCTTTTTCATAATTTAACATTAATTCTAAATGCTAATTGTGTGAGGTTTAAAATTACAGTTCTTTTAAACAGTTATTTACAATTATAGCATTTATATAAAAAAAAATCATTTTACATTTTTGTATACAATGTCGTGCACACAGTTTTACTCTCCTTACAGTTCAGCTATTATATCAAGAATAATGTTTTATTTTTTTAAAAAACGAACTCGTGCGAAGAGTCGGTGTTTCAGCCAGTATACGTTTGATGTATCAGTACTGAAGAAGGTATTTTATAAAGAATTTCTTATTACTGAATTTGGCCGCGGTAGCCGAGTGGTATAGGTATCGGATCGTGGCTTGCCTTGTCACGAGTTCGAGCCCAGTACCACTAAAGACCCGCCGTGTAGGGCAGCGATGCACGTTAAATCTGTTGAGAGTTGAAACGTTTTCCCGTTGGTGTGGTGTGGTAGTTAGGAGAGAGGGGTGCCAGCTCAGGTGTTATCCACGTCACTTGACCATGGTTCACAATTACGTGGTCCGTCGTCAAAAGCCCTCGTGTAGCTGAACAGTGCGACGTTAATATTCAATCAATCAATCTTATTACTAAATTAAGAACAAGTTTAATAATTATTAGGGACTTCCACAAGCTTGTCTTGTAGAGGAAAGTTTTTCAAACGAAGGTTCAATATCAGAAATTGACACAAAGAGTTATTTTTCTATATTTAGCTGA
Organism: Trichonephila clavipes; assembly: GCA_019973935.1. NCBI lineage: Eukaryota > Metazoa > Arthropoda > Arachnida > Araneae > Nephilidae > Trichonephila > Trichonephila clavipes. The sequence continues at coordinate 32,828 of BMAU01015275.1, read as the reverse complement.
GATCTATATTTTGTCTTCAAGGCATCCACTGCAGAAAATCCGGTTTGAAAAAGGTAGGATGTAGAAAATGGTAATAGTATACGAAGTGCTTTTGTTTTCAGTACAGATAATTCCTCATCCACCTCTACCCCAAATTCAAAGAGAGATTTATTACAAAATTGCATTTTAATTTTTCACTGGATGTGAAATCTATGAAGATTTCTTCTTTGGAAGTTGAGAGCCCTTCTGGAGTATCTAGAAATAGATACCTAATCCATTCGTAACTTGCTACCAAGCTGTCCTCATCCAGAAAATACTTTTTAAAATTCTTTGCCAACATAGCTAAATGATTTTACATGTTTTAAAAACTACTTTCACATGTTGTTCTACAGATTTGTAAGTTTTAACACATATCGAGCTGGGGATTTTTTCCATCATTTACTTCAGTAGTGGTAAATCCAAAATTTAAGTATTTTGAGAAGATCGCCTTGATTTAATTTTTCGGAACCATGCTCGTTCGTCTGTGTACTTGTTGATTCTTTATTATGGTCGAATGTTTGCTTACGACTTAAAAATGTATGTATGATATTGTTTTAATGTACTGCCGTAAATACTTAATTACCGTGAATTACAATTAACGTGGAAATTTAAAAAATGTACATTCAAGCTAGATTCGGTAGCTATAGGAGTATCGAGTCGACCAAAACTGACTGAATTGTACGAGGAAAAGCATTTTTACATGTTTTGCGCAGACGTCCGATAGGTTGCCCAGACTCACGCAAACGTACCCTATAATGCCAGATGTGATGGATATGATAGAGAGCGACATTGACTAGACTATTTTTCTAATGACATTTGTACTTTGAGAAATGATATGCTGAAGGAAATAAATCTTTAATTAAATACATCATTTTGCGATCTGTTCCAATTTAAAAATTAGAGAAAGAAAAATAACGTAATTCTAAGTAATATATATTTTAAGTAATTTTCTTAAAATATATATTACTTAAAAGTTACATATACACAAAATTTAATACACTTATCGTATTAATTTGTACGGTTTATAATTAAGATCGTATTGTAGCTTTAGCGTCTCTCTCTCAAAGTGTATTTTTATTGCAGTAAATACATTATTGTTGTACAGGGGGGCGAGACAAAAATTATGATTGAAAATTGGGTCGCCAGTATGGAAAGTTTGAGAAACACTGCTTTTAATGTATGAGTGGTGCACAGAGTATTTTATGACTAATTAATTAATACTAAATTAAGAACAAGTTTAATAATTATTAGCTACTTCCATGGGCTTGTCTTACAGAGCAAAGTTTTTGAAAGGAGTTTTAAGATAAGAAATTGACCCTCTGAGTTCATTTTCTATATTTAGCTGATATCTATATTTTGTCTTCTAAGCAACCACCGCATTTTGTAATATGTTCCAATTTAAAAATCAGAGAAAGGAAAAATATAACTTAGTAATTATCCTATTACTTAACTTTTTTTTTTTGCTTAAAAGTAACATATACAAAATCTAATACTTATGTCATGAATTTGTACGGTTTATAATAATTATTGTTGCTTTATCGTAAAAGTGTATTATTATTGCATTCAGTAAATTATTATGTATAAGGGGGCGCGATAAAAATTGTGATTGAAAAGGGGGGCGCCAGTATTGAAAGTTTGAGAAGCACTGATTTAATGTATTCATATCTGCATTTATTATTGATGTTTTAATTTACTAAGTACGAAAAGATTGAAAGGTTCACTAGTATAAATGAATTTTCTTCACGACTTTTGATTTCAGTTTTTTTTCCTGTGCTCTTATCCCCTTGTTGCTGTATAATCATAGCTATAGTTGTAACTTAGCTTGTAAAAGAGGTATTTTTAGGGGTTAAATTATATTTTAATCTTAAAATGTATAAATACGTTATAAAATGTTAAGTAAATGTTACATTTATTTTTTAGAAAAACTGAGCGTATAGCAGAAGTAGAGAATTCAGCAATAAATAATCATTTTTTCAATTTTAATTTTGTTGAAATAATTACCAAATTTGGAATCCCCCCTCAAAAAAGTGTAAAAAAGTTATGCAGAGTTCATCCCATTTCTAAAAATATACATTTGACATTATTCAATTATAATACTTCTTTTAAATATTAGAAAATATATTTGTCATTCCTGTTAAATCCCAATGATCGTATTTCACCATGACAAAATTGCATATGTATCAATACAATTTAAAGATTATTTGAAATAAAAAAATATATATAATTGCTTCTCTTTATTTTAAATTGGTGTATACTAATTTTTTAAAAAAATGATTGCAAAAGAATATTATCAATTTCATGTAAAAACTTGTAAATCATTCATAAGACGACGAAATTATTCATGTAATAAACTAACAGCTTAAAATTGAATTTTTTTTCCTGAATGATACATAATTTGTTTGTGGAAAAATAAAATTCTTCAAAATATTCGTCCCAATGAAATATAAGTTAATAATTTATTCTTAAATGTCTGAACAACAAAACGGCTTACAATTAGTAAAATACCATAAATATGTAACGGTTTGTTTAATACTTACGGTATAGACCTGCAATGGATCTTAAGAGTATTGTCATACAATTTTATGACTTAAACTTCATATATCTGACTTTTAATTTCCAGACAAAGAGCAAGATCACTGATCTAGATGCGCCTTATTTAACATTAGAGTCCTATACCTTCGTACTTAGAGTAACTTCTCATATATATATATATATATATATATATATATATATATATATATATATTTCTAAAACTTGAACATTTTTTAATTATTTGCAAAAATTGGAACACTTAGAAAATATACTTAAAA
>BMAU01015275.1:0-25000 GCA_019973935.1 Trichonephila clavipes | reverse complement strand
TGTTCAAATGTTATATTCATAATGCATGCAAGCTACAAATTCTTTAAAAATTGATACAGAATGTGAGAAAATTTTGATGTTTTCTCGTTAAAAAAACTGAAAAATGCTGTTCTGGGCAATTTAGAACATTTTTGTTTACTATTTTATGCAAAATAAATTACAAAGATGCTAATGTTTAATAAAATGGGACAAATACATATTGTAGTTCATTACGCTTGTGATAAAGTGGCACTTTATAGTGAAAATTCAATATTCTCAAAAATGATGTTTTTTAAACTGTATTCATGTTTTTCTCAGAATATAATGTATGAATGTAATGAATTTTTCCCCTCATGTTACTTAATTGTAGCTATATAAATTCATGTGAGTGTTTCGGGGATTTTCCCAAAATATTTGACTTTAGTCCATATATCGTGACAAAAAATGTTAAATTTATTAAAAAAATCATAGTGATATTTTTATGTTATATGTTTTTGAGAAAACTAAACAATATATTTTAAACATTTCCCTTAATTGCAAATATTAATGTTTATTTATTGTTCAGACAAGTTTTTAAGCTTTAATAATTCAAAGTTTTCAATAATAGGTAACTAACAACAACTCAGATGTGTAATGCTTTTTGTCGTTGCGAGAAGTTTGTTACATGCATAAAAATACACCAATTTCATATTTAAAAATATGAAAACAGTATTATTTTTGACTTTTTTAGAAATCCTTTGTACAGTTTAGGGAAAATTTTGAATTTTGAATTTTTTAGAAATTGTGTTTGCATGGAAACATACAAATCCATAATTAAATTTTTCTAACGTCGTAAAATCACGTATTCCCAAATCATGACCTTTACATATTGATACATGTTTACATAATATTTATGATGTTATAAGGTCAAATTTGATATTTATAATGCATTGAAGTTAAAAATTCTTCACAGATTGTTACATAATTTGTGAAAATTGATGCAAAATGCTAAAAAAAATCTCGTTGAACAAAAACTGAAAATTACTATATATGTATTTTCTGAACATTTTAAGGCTTTTTGTTTCATATTTTATGTTTAAAAAATTAAGAAGGTACTAATATTTAATAAAATAGGGCAAATACATGTTGTAATTAATTTTTTTTTGTAATTAAGTGCATTTTTACACTTAAAATGCAATTATATCTCAAAATGATTGTTTTCAAAGTTCGTGTACCTTTTTTCATAGAAAAAAATTAATGAAACTACTTGCAATTTTTACTGCACATAAATAATATGTAACTATATATAATGGAGCTACTTTCTTGGAGATTTTCCTAAAATATTTTGCTCAGAAGCAGTTATCGTAAAAAATGACAATTTTCACAAATTTCAAAGCGACACTTTTACGATGAAATTTTTTAAAAAAAGTAAGCAATATATTGGAGACATTTTGCCATTATTTAAATAAAAAAGCCTAATTATTATACAGCCAAAATTTGAAGTTCTTATATTTAACAATTTCTGAGAAACAGGTTCCTAAAATGGCTCAATTTAACGTTGTCGGTATAGGGCCTACCGACTACTCTTAAACCGCCATAAAATATGTTAATTACAGGAAAAAGTCTATAATTAATAATATCAAAATAATATTTATTTAACAAATATTAAAAAGTCTTAAAACACACTGAACCTTACGGAATGATAATCCTGAAATTATTTAGTTAAAATAATTATTTTATATATTTTATGTCATGGCGTCAAAATTATACCGGTGGACGTTTAAGGGTAATCGAAACCCCAGACGTTTTAGTGTTAAAGCATTGCAAGAAGTGCTTGAAATTTCAGTCATTGACATGTATGCAAGCACGAAACCAAAGCGACATGGATTGGTGGACATGTTTGAAAATTCCGGGTGTTTCACGGATCGTTGCAGCAGCGTTAAATATTCGTGCCTCCAAGTCCATTTCAGATTTACGGAAGCATCATCAATCATGACTCTGAAAGAAGCATGTTCCTCCAGGTTCTTATGCACCTGAGCGAACGTTTTATGATTCGATCGCCGTCTTGTTGCATATCTTTCCAAATACAACCGAACAACAACACGTCCATTTCCGTTGTCTAAACCGTAGAAGAAGTGGAAATCGGGTGACTCGGCGTTCGTCTAGCGATTCATGTTTATCGTACACTGCCCAAGTCTGAAATGAGGAAACCACATGTATGTAAACCTTGCTGGTTCACGTACAGCGCCACCTATCGCTTTCCACCTATGCCTTCCTACATAATTATGGCTCCTCACGATGTTCTATATATAACAAAATGAAAGGAGAAAAAAAATTACTAAGCTTTGACTGACATTTAAACAATATTTTTATTCCTTATTCACAAAGAGGATAATTTAGAGTAAATTATTATTGAATTTGTATATTTAAAAAGGAAACTCTCAGTCGTAAAATGATGTATAAAATAATTTAACCGAAGTGAGATATATAAATCAATCCCAAATGTCTATGTTTAAATACGTAAAATATATAATAATTGAGAATGGTTCTTGATTTTACAGACAATACATATCCAACATGGGAACAAAATCCAAAAGAGTGAAATAAATAAAACATTGTATTAATGTGTTATTTATGGATAATGTATTTCAACCAGTCATATTTTGAAGCCGAATAATAATGTACAGAATTTTGAAGATAACCTCAAAGTTGCCGCAGATTCAATGCATTCCTTTCTAAAGTCCTTAAACTTATATCATTTTCTCTTTCAACTATACTGCAAAATTTTTGTATTTTTTTCTTTCTTGTCATCAATAATATCCTCCGTCTAGAATTTTTTTTACCAAGATAGTCTTTTCTGTCTTTAGCATTCGCATGCAATTCAAATGCAATCGAACATCCAACAATCAGTATGCTGGACGGTCCGGAAAATCTGATTATGCCAGAAGAGATTTCTTTCCCTCTTCTGGGATAGAAGTAGTGGGTTTCAGAAGAAAATAATGCGTCGTTTTTGTGATGACGTTTTAGACTTCCTGTGAATATATTGTCCATTTAAAGTTTGGTTTGAGAGCTTTATTTTATTCACAGTACATGCATACAAAATGTGACTGCACTTCACAAATACAAATAAATTTGAAAGTATATTTGTTTATCTTGTCAGAGAATAATATATATATCAAGTTTAAACTCAATTTCTTCCAACCACATTAGATTTTCAAATATTTCTTACGACGAAAAAGAAAGTAATTGCTTGTACTTCAACAAATGACTTTAAAAATTTAAGATATACTGTTTCCTATTAATATATATTTCCATGAATGGAATATTTTCGAAACACATAACTACATTGGATTTTCACTAAAATGTTAGAATAAATAAGGACTGAGAAACATCTTGTATTAAATACATATGTATATAATTTATATTTTCGAAACAACCAAAGCAAGTGTTTGAGCTCAAAGGCAGCTTGAAATATGAAATAAATGTTTAATCTCTTTATAAATAGGAATCTTTCTATATTAGAATTTTATTTCATTGTAGGAACTTGCACATTTTATAAGCTTATTTTTTGAAATTTAATTATTTTAAAAATTAATTGAAAGTTTGAAGTATTTGTTTTCGAATCTAACATAACAATCTATCTGAAAAAAGAAAACATTCATCATTTAACAGATTTATGGCATACATATTATTATCACCAATGCAGGTTTTTTTTCTAGTAATTAAAAAGTGGACTCCACACTTTTTATTTACATAAGGAATCCCTGTATGTTAAATAGCATAGTAAACATTAGTAAATATTGAGCATTAGATAAATGTGTTGTTGGCTAATTTTTTTTCTATTAATTTAATTTCATTTCCTATAATTAACCAGACTATCATCTCTTTTGTCAATCTTAAAAAAACAAGTATCCTTTCTTCCCAACATTCGATTCAAGAAATAATATTAGTAAATCGTAAAAAGAGTAAGAGTTAAATGCAAAGTTCAAATAAGAATTGAGGCCGAATATATGAATGCTGACGTTTATAAAAATTTAAATATTCATTTATTTAGTATTCCACTTCCTTTTTTTTCCTTTCCAATCGATATTAATACAACATCAGAAACATAAGACAAAGTTTACGAACAATAATATGAGATCTGCATGAAATAGAAATTTGTGTTTTTACTTATCACTTTGCTATTTCTATACTGTAAGTTTGATTATTTTAAGTCTCATTTGAAAGCTAAATATATATTAGTTTCGAATATTCCTCGTTGTAGTTGTAAAATTATTCGTAAAGGAATGACTACAAAATTGCTTTGTGCCTTCTTTTTTATGCGGATTAAAGAAGCTTCTTTATAATTATTCTTTTAGCTTTCTTTTGTACATTATTTTAAATCAGTTATTATATAGTATTCAAAAAAGAAATTAGAACATAATTTTATCAACCCTTTATGTATGATCCAATTGCAGTGACAACAATAATTGTTAAGAAAGAGAAAGACAAATGTTTTTGTCAGATGTTAAATCCTTCTTTGTGAACTATGCATGTATTCATATAAGTAATCTTGATGACGTGATAATAATGTGTGATAATTCTACGAACTATAATTTTTCGTACTAGAATTTTAAAAAAATTATCAGTTTTAAAGTATTCACAACAACATTTGGTGGAATTGCTCTTTCAACTCGTAACAAAAATATTTAATAGAAACCAGATTCCTTTTTTAGCCATCAGTCACTAAATAATTATAAGAATAATTTCTTATTCCTTCTTCTTGCAAATAAAAAAGGATTTAAAATATTACTTCAACAAAAATTCAGAGACTTATATGTTTTAATAACGATGTTTCTCCATTGCAAATGCATTACAGAAAATTAAGTTCAACCGTTAATTTCCAATTTGGCTCTCATTATAAAACGCCAAATATAAGCTCTAGTTAAGATTGTCAGTCATACGGGTACAAATGTTAAAAAACCAATCAAAGTTCAAACAAATACATCACATGGCTACTACTAATTTGAATATTCTAGGCCCAAAAAGCCATGTGATGCAAAAAATAATAGCATTTAATAAAAATATAATTTTAAAGAGAAAATTCAATATTTGTCTGATAATTTGAGTTTAAAAAACAAAGAATCCATCTAGTACGAGAAAATAACTGCAAAAGACTCAATAAGTAAGAATATTGCAGCTCTTTGGTATGAAGAGTTATAGCCTCGAATAAAAAATAACTATAAGTCACTATAAATTAGTCAATAAATGAATGAGAAAAATATTCAGAACTATAAATGTAGATTAGGTCTCGGAAAATATAATTTTCTCACTTGTAAATCTTCATTTGCGAAGAGATTGCAGACAGAAGAGCAATATTTGCCTACTTGCAGGGCTGATATCAAGGTATTCATATTTGTAGTGGAAAAATAATTAATTCCTAAAGGATTCAAGACATTACAATAGATGAATGGCTTCCTTCAGAAATGCGAACTATGATAAGCATTATAACGATAATTTAAAAGAATATTATATCTCTGCATGTGAAGAAAAAAAATTATTGTGTATGAGTAATACGCGCGTGACATACTTTAAAAATAAGCACTCAACTTGTTTTACAGCAAATATTAACACAAATTAATACCGCTTTCTTTCAAGTTTCATTTCATTTCCTTTTATCCAGTCTTCATATATCTTACTTTCTTACGTCCAGTATCGCAGGACGATTTCTGATTTCCTCCATGTTGAAATCATATAAAACTCTTTTCCCATTTTCAGGGAACAAAAAAGCCCGTGTTTGAAAACTATTATTTTAATTGCTTTGATTATTGGGGAGTAAAAGGGATTTTTGCAAACCTCAAAGCAGGGAAGATGAGTTCAATGGGTGGGATAGAAGCAAGGAAATTTCTATTCCAAAAACTCCTAATTGTCTGCTCGTTCAATTAGGTTCGGCAAAAGCTACTTCAAGGGAAAGGGACCTAATCCGGTAACGTTATGTAGAGAAACCTTCTCCCTCCTAATAATGCCTAATCTTATCTTGTACACATTCTGCTGATCATTCATTAATTATTGTTCTAGATATGCAGCATTTTGGAATGTCCAAATCTGATGACCTAACATGTCTCTTACAGTTTCTATAGGAGAAATCTTTGGTGAGTGCGCTAGTTAAGAAAGACTAGCTGTATGGCCCATCGTTGCATGGGCTTTCTGTACTTATATAAGTAAAAGCTTCAGTAAAATATACCTTTTCGAAATTTCTTTGCGTTGCAGTTTTAAGAAATATCAAGTATTTTTCAGAATAAAGAAATGCTAACACTCATACATGCATTGATAAAATAAACGTAAATCATGACAAATGAAATTGATAAAAGTGTCGTATTTTATTTTTCTTAACATTTAAAATAACCTTTTTTTTTAAAAAAAAAATAAGGATCATCAGTAATGAAATAGCTTTAAAGCCTCATAGAGTGTAACCTTGCCTCAAAAAAGTGTCGTAAGAGTGTCGTAACAATACTACGGGTGGCATGGAATAAGCAGCACTTTGAACTTATGAAATTAATGACGTTGTGATAGTTTGGGCCCTTCACTCAGTTATATGATCTCCCCTTTAATTAAGTATAAGATGTTCCGAAAATCGTAGCTGCGTTAATTTAATCTTTACTTGTCTTCAATGAACTACTATAGTGTGGCGAGAAAAAAATGTCCATGTACTATACGACGTTATTTGTGCAAGAGAAACATACGCTTATGATTCAAGTTAACATTCATTAGCTTTAAAAGCTTCATCATTACGTATTTGGTACTACAATGAAAACTTACGTGAAAAATTTCGAGTAAATAGAATTACTTTTTAGGAGTGGTACTATTTTTCTGAATATCGTGTAATTTAGCAGTTTTTGAGAATCCACAAAAATGCTGGAAAAGACAGGATGAATATAATTTTTCGGTAACTATACACTCTGTTATTCAAAAAATGGTAAATGTAATGAAAATATATGGAATTATGACACACAATTAAGTGTTAATGCTTCTCATCATGTGTAATCACACGGATATATATATTCGGAAGAAACCAATTTCATATTAAGAGAATTCATATCCGGAGAAAATCCAATAAGATTGATAAATATGGTATATTTTTTAATTATATTTATACTCGAACACGGAACAAATACCATTTTATTTGCCAAAAAGCTGAAATCTCATTCCGAATTGAATATATATATATAAGGTGTGCCCCTACGATTGATGATATGGAAAATTATATGATTTTGGCGAAGGCTGGAATTCCTAAAATGATGGGGGGTTGTGTGATATTTTCTTTATTGATGATGTATTTTTGCGTTTCTAGATGATACATTTTGCCATTCAGCAAAGTTGCGCATATCTCGCATCTTTTGAAATTTGATGTATATAGGTGATAGAATTTTCTTACAAAATATTACAGAATGTTTTTTAAAAAAAGATAACGATAATATAATGCAATTGAATTTTATTTATAGTAGTGCTGATTACAGTAAATAATGATGAAAGCAGTATTTCTTTATAGCAAGATTGTAATAAATGATTGAAAATTAAAATAACTAAAGATACTTTTGTAAATAATATGAAACAACTGTTAGAGCCTAACTGTAGAGAGCGCTTTGAAATGCGGGACTGTAAGGATGTAGTGGTGTTTACACCTCACTCGAGAGTAGAGAGTAGAGCGATATTTCTATATTACTGATTATTTTAGTGAGCGTATAATAATAGTAAATTTTAAAAGTGTATAATGAAATCCTGTATATATTTGTAAAGAAACTTGTGGAAATGTATCATTTCAACAGTGGCTGAGTAATACTATCCTGATCTAGGTAAACATAAACGTGAAATCACTACGTATGAGTACCGAGTTGAAGCGCGAGGCTATAACACACAGCTAAACATAATTTTAAAAAAGTTTCAGTCTACAAGCGATGATGTGTATTAGATTTAATATTCTTAACAAAACTTCATAAATTCAGGGAAAAAGTAGTACTAAAACCTTTAATTTTAATTCAGTAACGTCAGAATACATTGCAACATTCATTTAAAAATAATAAGAGTTATAATTATGTTAACACATCTTTTCTTCAAATTATATATATGTATATATATATAGAGAGAGAGAGATTTCATAAATATATCATAAGAGGCATTGCATTGAATTACAATATGAAAAGGAGACAAATGCATAAGAAAAGTACAAATTACCTTTAAATAATATTTTTCTCTCGGGCTTTTGAAATTTTTTTCTATATGTCGGAATTCTGGAATTAAAATGACATTTGGTAAGAAAAAATGAGAATTTCTGTAATTACAGAATTTCTAATCATTGTGTTGAGCAAAATGTAAAAAAAAAAATTAAAGTTTTTTCAAAGTTGAATAATTAAATGAACTTAAGTTAGACAATTGTCTAAGATAGAACTAATTAGTCTTGATTAATTCCAAGTAATAATTACTTCTGTCGGGAGATATCGGATTTTCCCCCTCCTTTCATTTTATAAAAAATAACCTTTTTGTTTAAAAAATAATTATCCTCGTGTTTAAATTTAATGAGGAATGTGATATGCAATGTTCATTCATAGTTTTAAATTGAATCTAGCAGCTTATTTAAATAAAAGATAAAGTTTTAAAAATAATTAAGTTGGGAATTAATATAAATTGATGATGATTGATTAATGATTGAATGATTCTTACTTCGGTTATCTTTCTTAAGACAAATTTACTAAATATTTCAGCATTAACTTGGATGTTTTCTTAAAGAAAGCTTTAAAAATAATACTTTATTTTTGTTGTCTTAGAATCTATGTAACAGGCACATTTCCAAACTAGCAATTTGAATAAAGAAAAAAAAAACAAATTGTTAAAAATATTTCGGTTAGCGGTTGACGAGAAGAGATGTTTTGGATTACGCTCCTGTTACATTTGTCTGTGTTTAGCTGTCGCTACGCTAGCATATTAGTGTCACTCCTACCACGTTTGTGTTAAAACATCATTTAAGTCATTCTTGTGGCCAAAATTTGATAATCCTTTCAAAAATATCTCGAAGAAAACCACAAGAAAATAACAGTTTTAAAAGAAAAATAGCCTTAAAAATCATGAAAAGCGAGAATGAAGTGCTTATGCAATCGATATGGTTTACACATATAAAGTCTTACTGTAAATATTTGCACTTAAAGCATTGATTAAAAGGATATATGCTTCAAAGGGAGGCGAATATCTACGCAATTATTATGTATTCTAGATGATATAGTGATAGATGAATTATCATTTTGATAAACGAACAATTGGAAGGCAACTGTTTTAACAAAAACATATTTTGAGGCGTGAATTTTACATGTCTCGTTTTTATGATTCCAAGTTTATCTAAAAAAAAGAGTTATTAAAATAAACAATGGATGTTTTAAGGAGTTTGAGAGAAGTGCTTGATATATCTACAGTGCTGTATGAAATAGTAAAATAGTCTTCAATCTAAAAGCATCAATCAGCTTGTAGATTGTAGGGGATCAGACTTTAAAATTGTGATGAAGTGGGTAACTTTTTGAATATGATGCCAAATTGAATCTATTTAAAATACATTGTCTGGCTACAAGTTAATGATTGGTTGTTTTATCTGGGTATTTCACTAGTGTAAGTGTCAACTTTAAAACAAAACATCTGTTTGTGTATCATTCAGAAGAAATGAACCTTCCAAAGGTGCAATATCCAAAAAAAAAAGCTAAGTCCAACAAGATTTGGATGACCTTTTTGGCCTTTTTACTGATTAGATTATTGGAGTTTTTGCTTCTTGTACTAAAATATATTTGCTTGAGATAAATGTATCTATTGATATCTTGCTAAATATGGACAACCCGCTACCTTGTAAAATAACTTCCTTTAACAATACAAATCAAAGGAGTCGTTAAATTTCAATCTTCTTCCAATTATTTTGCTACCGAGTTGTTGTTTTTTTTTCCGTCTTTTAAATGCTTTTAAATTAATGTAAAGCAATTCCATGCCTCTCAATTAATTGATTGAAAAATTGATATTACAGAAAAGTAAGAAATAATTCGATTAAATTCTTTATTTTTATATATTTTCACTAAAATTTTGTATTTTGTGTTGCAAGTGTAATTAAGTAATATATTAAAACAATTTCATTTTCTTTATTACAATTAAAATTTATTTTTAAAGTTTTTTATAGGAGTTATTTGTATAAAATGAAGTTTAAGTTATGAGATAAATTATTAGTATTAGAAGACGATAAGAAATAATTTTCCAACTTTTTCACCAAAAAAAAAAAATCCTTGAAATCCAATTAATACATCTTAAATTTATAAAAAAGGCTAAATCAGAAAAAATAACTACATTGCAATTTCAAGTATAATAAACAAATTAATCAGTTATATGATATTCAATTCTCAAAATATAACATACTAATTATTAATATATGTGTTTTACTTATGTTGTGTATAACTATCACTCCAGCTTAAAGGGGGAGGTAAATTATTTTTTTCAAAAATAAAACCGGAATAAGCAATTTTGTAAAATGGTTGAATTATATCACTACCATAATTGAGATAAGTTTTTTTTTTTTTAAATACGATTTACACAAATTTGATTAAATTATATTAAATTGTATTTTAGCTCAAATGCAGCTGCTCTTTAAGATATTTACACATGCACATTCTTAAATCAATTACACTTGCGAGATAGTGAGTGCTATCAAAGTGGGTCGAAAGAATGTTAAGTTCTAAAATAGAAACTTACTCTATTATACGAGAGTGCTTCTCAAACTTTCCGTATTGGGGACCCAATTTTCACAGTCCTAATTTTCATCTCACCCCCCTCATACAACAACAATGTATTGAATGCAACAATAATGTACTTCGACATTATTGTTGCGACTTAATAAGTTGCAATACGACTTTAATATTATAAGATGCGCATATTATCCATATATGCATTATATTTTGTTTAACAAGCCCATGAAAGTCACTAGTAATTACTAAACTTGCTCTTTTAATTTAGTATTGATAAATCAATTATTAAATACTTTTTGCCGCACTGATACATTTATAAGTATCTTACATCAGTGTGAATATGTATTTCATTTTTTTATATATCATGTCAGAATGCATTTTGTTTTGCTTCCTTTCGGTAAATTAAAAATTATTTTTAATTTTTTATTGCGGACTTTTAGATATGCTTGCGCCCCCCACGTAGTGTTATTATGCCCCCAAGGAGACGCGCCCCATAGTTTGAGAAACGCTGTATTATACGCATCATTTGCATTTAAGTTTCAATTTATTGACACTACGTTGATTAATTTTCAATCCGCTAAAATTTTACCTTTTTATAAACTTAATTGAAAGGATAACCAAAAGAAATTTTATTTATATTACAACCTTCTTCGTCATGCAACGAAACATTTTGAGCCAGAATGTTTTTTTCTCTCTCTGTCTCTCTTTTGAAAATTTTCATCCATTTCATCCATAAGACAAGTTGATTTAGCTTTTATTTAAATATATATCACTAAAATTATTTCATAGTATTATTTACACAAACGTTCTTTAAAAAAAGTCCGTACAAATTTTTTAGCTATCCAATTCTTAAGATAAATTAAATGTATTTAGGAGTATACTCCCTGTAAAACTTAAAACGACAGTAAGCTAACAATTTTCTTTTTTCAGTAATGTGTGATCAAAGATCTTTCATATAGTATATTGATAAAATGATTGCCAAGTCTATCTCAGATTCTGAAACATTGCAGAATATAATCAAAGTGGATTTATCGGGCTTATGGTGTGATTCTTGGGAAGGATTATTATGGGAAGGATTTGGACTTCTTTTATGATTTGCGTTGTTTGATGATTTATTTAAGGATATTGCGCTTTAGAGAACTATGAAAAAAAGAATTATCGAGCATGAAAAAAAAATGTGGTTTTATAACTCGATTGCTATGTTGCTGGAGTGGAAGATGCGAGGAAAAATAAGATTATAGAAACATATATGGGCATTTTTTAAAAAAAAAAAAAATAGGGAATTTTGAACATGGTTTCTCATGATTAGTTAACGATAAATCAAAATATTGCGGGAATTATTTTATAATTGTAGCAGAAATTAATGAAAACAATCAATAACATGTTTGTGTGCAATATGTGTGACACTCTTAAATATTTAATTCCTTCAGAAAATATTTAAAAAAAAATAAATTTACAACATATTATAACAATTCTGAATGTCGTTATATTTTAAAACGAATAATATTTTTTTAAATACATTTTTATCAGAATTCCACGTATTTACATATTTTTTTCAAAAAATACATAATGTTTTAAAAATGTTCTTTATGGCCATTTCTGTTAGTATAAGCGAAGTCTTTACTAACAGAAAGACTTTCTTTAGTATAAGCGAAGCTTAGTGAAGACCCAGGTACAATTTAACAAATCCTGAAGTTTGTTGTGAATTTTGGGCATGACAATATATACTTTTTTTTAATCCGTTTATTTCCATCTTATCATGTTTTACAATTTGTTTCGTCAATGTTTTGCAACAGTAATAGTTTTCAACACATACACATACATAAAACAATCCTGATATTACATGTTCCTTACAAAATAGCAATTTCTATTTATCCCTTTCTTGCTTTCAACATTTATATATTAAACATTTATGCGACCAATAGAAATTAAATGAATATAGAAACCTTAATTTAGAGTAAACAAATAGTATGAGCTGAAAATAAATCTAAAATGCATCTTATAAAAAAATAAAATAATAACATATTAGCAATTGTAATGTAAGACAATAGTTGAAAGGAAATATAACACGCAACGTAACATAATATTAATAATTACTTTTATAAGGTAATTATTTATTTCTTTGATATCTGTATGTGTAATTGATTTTTAAAGTAAACTTACTCTTACTTATGAAACGTATACGCGTATTTTGACACAAATTATGTTTTTATAAAACTTTAATTAAAACAATACGTAGACTAATTTAGAAATATTGCATTTAGGTACACAATTGAATATACCTAAATATACTTCATTTTTCATTAAAAATAATCTGCATGCAAATGGGAAATGTGCTGCTTATTTTTTACAAAAAAAAGTTATTTCTTATAAAAATATTATGCCCCCATGTTTTCACTCGTTACACAGAGGGAAATTATGTCATAAAAGTTCCTTAAAAACTACAGAAAATTATGAGTTGTTTAATCGTTGAAATATTTTCCATTAGCTTTAGTTTCATGTTTTTCCCCATACAAAACTATAAAATACGATAAAAAGAATTTCTTATATGATATTTTTTAAAACAATTTCTAAATATGAATTATTTAACTAAAGCACATTCTTATTCATTACGAAATAATGAACCATTTTATAAATGTTAATATGATTATCGTAAAGCGGAATAAATACCTTTACATCATAAAGCATTAAAAAGATTATATGCTTCCGTGGATTTTGTCTTTTACAATTCATACATTAGATGTAGCAAACAGAATTACCTATTGAGGTTTTTCCTCTGAAAACAAATACAAGTCTTTAGTTCTAAGAAAAAAGAAAGAAAAAAATATCACTACACATACACACACACAATAATGGTGCAAAAATGTATTTATAAAAACATATTTTTAAAAAATTCAGAAAGTATAAGCCAGAATAAAAGCAATATTATTATTTATTCATTTAATTCACATTCCATTAAAAACATTTAGAAACATTTGAAAAGTGTACTTATATAAAATTAATAATGAAATTAATTTATTATAAAAAGGATTTGTTTATATTTTATATACTGTGATGCAAACAACACATTTTTTTTAAAAAAAAGGCTTTAGAGAATTATAAAATTTCAGCTCTTTTTCAAAACTCTTCTGTAGTATTATGGTGCTATGCAGTTTGGTACCGAAGAAAATCATGTAAGAAAATCCTTCTTATTTCTTTTCGAGAGTTGATATAATTGAATGAAACTAATTAAAAAAAAACTTTAATAATTTGCCCTCATTAAAAGTCAATTTAAAATTTTCGTTATGAGAAACGGTATATTTGCTCCTGTTAAGAAAGGATATAAAGATCAAAGGTAGTTTAAGCAGAAGTAAAATATGAACACGAATAATGGATCTGTGAATGTATTGATGAGATAAGGAACATTAATAGATACCACACTGGTGAAAAAGATTTAGGTTAAACTAGATTCGCTTAGGAATTTTTATTCCATAACTTTTAAAATAAATTTTTACTTATGAAAACGATGATAGATTCATAGTTATTAAAAATTCAATACTAGTTATATATATATATATAAATCACAACTTAATAATCAATTAAAAGTTGAAATTATATGACTCTTATAATACTAAATCCCATTTCAAAATATCAATGGCGAATATATTTAGAAGATAAAATTCCAACGTTTTCAAACAAAATTAAAAAGTTATAAAATAAAAATTTATAAAATATCCAAGTGCAACCTCGGACTTAGGACCGATAAGTGGGGTTAAACTAGTTGGATGACACCTACCTTCCCCCTATTGCAACTTGGTAAGTTACTCGGAAAATATCCAATTCTCAAAAATTTTAAATTGAAAAGTTAAATATTAAAAATTAAAAAGTTAAAAATTAAAAATTAAAAGTTAAAATTGTGATGTACCCTAATCCTCAATTATACTTATAAGTAATCAGTCCTACCTTATATTAGTCCGTAATGCTACTTGTCTTTATCTGCAATGGTATGCAACTTGACGACTAACTTCTAGTCGACGCGTAGAACTTAAATCTTGAACCAAGAACTGCAATAATCATCAACTGCTACAACGCACTTCAATTGTCTAACTTTCCTTTACATTGCCATCCCGCTTACTCTAAGATCCTATATTTAAAGTTGGTTTATTTGCATTTCTTCTTCACATCTCGTTTCTTGGATTTGGTTGGAAAAGAGTTGCCATTAATTCTGGCCCAAAGAACCCACAGGACTTGTTAAAGAAAAGACGCGTAAGACGTCACAAAATTAAACCATTCAACTTAAAAAAATTAAACTATTCGTCATCGCATTCTGAAAGATATTATAACATTAAAATATTAAAATTCTAAAACAATTTAGGGCATAATATAAGTGAACCATCGAACACCAAAGATGATGCACTCATCTTTAAAATAGTTGTATAGGTGGAAAAAATATCTAAAATCCAAAAGTTCAAAGTAAAAACCCAGTATATTCACAAATGAATAGCGTAAATCATTAAAAACTCACGAAAGAGCATCCTATGAATGCTATATATGTCAGGTTTGAAAAGTTTAGCTTCAACATTAAGTAAGTAATAAATGAAAATAGAGCGAACTCTTTACCATCGCGTAAGGATTTGTGGGTAAAAAAGCCTATTTAAATGTGGAGCGAGCACTGACGAGGGAGAACGCATACTCGAAAAGGCTTAGCTGGTGACTACTCGCCGAAATGTTACCTTTTGTTCCTCCCGGTTGAGCGACAAAGGGACGCCATGTTGGATTGTATGTGATTGAAGCGAAATAAAGACGTTCTTATTGAGATGAAGTCCTCCTCATTTTACCAGCTGGCCAGGGGCCTGACATATATATATATATACACACTCAGGAACATTAAAAATAGCGACCCAAGAAGGAAGCGAAGTACAATCGCGAAACTTTGCAAATAAATACAGCGTACTGTGATATGAAAATGATCCAAGTTTTGTGCCAATACGCATGCTCATACACGCCGAGGTGGCGCTACAATCATTAAGAGGGTGCTATATAAACCAGCGCAAATTCGAAGATTCCTAAACGTGACGATTACCCGCCGATTGTAGGAAGACTTTGGTAAGTGAAACATGCTAGGTAAACGTGCTAGAAGACATTTCTCACAGTTAAGCCAGTTTGAGAGAGGCCTGATCATCGGGATGAAAACTGCAGGCTAGTCGACGCGCCGTGTTGCTGGCCAGGTGGATCGTTCGGAGTGTGCTGGTAGAAATTGTTGGGAGCAGTGGACACGAGAAGGTACCCACACGCGGAAAACCGGGTCTGGAGCGACCAGGAAGACCATGAGGAGAGAGAGGATCGAATGATCGTGCAGCAAGAACTTGTGAACCCCACAGTGACTCGTTCAACTATACGAGCAGATGTAGGCGTAGCAAATGTTCCACAAACAATTTCCAAACACCTTGCAGAAGCAAATCTTTAATGCAAGCGCCCTTTTCATGAACTCCCTGTAACACCAGAACATCGGCAACTACGTCTACAGTGGGGCCAAGCCATATCAATGTAGAATGTCACAGATTGACAAAAAGTTGTGTTTAGTGATGAATCCCGGTTTGTTTTGGGGACAGATGATAAACGTGTACGGGTGTGGAGGCGTCCTGGTGAGCGGTACAATTTCCCCCACACTGCTCTACGCCACACTGCCCGCACAGCTGGTGTAATGGTCGGGGGTCATATCCTATAATAGCCGGTCCACTTTAATTGTGATGCGTGGAACCTTAACGGGCCAACGTTACGTTGATCATATTTTTCGACCCCATGTAGGACCTTTCATAAATGGTTTCCCAGGGGCAATTTTCCAGAAAAATAATGCTCTTCCGCATACAACAAGAGTTGCTCAAGACTTCCTACGTCATTTTCAGACCCTTCCATGGCCGACCCGCTCCCCCGATTTGTCCCCTGTAGAGCACGTGTGGGATCATCTAAAACGGCAGATGCCATCGTGTCACTCTGTACATGATTTAGAGTTGGCTGTTCAAGATTTGTGGACTCATCTGCATCAGGACAACATAAGGTGTCTAATCAACTCAATGCCGGACAGCATGCATTGCAGCTGGGTGTGGTCCAACGCGCTATTGAAGTTGCCCAGTATTTGTGTCGTTGCACACCCTGTATTCGTTTAATTGGCTTGTTTTTGAGATCAAGTGAATCTCTGATCTGTGTGTGAATTAAATTTCATTTCAATCCGATGCTTTCTTCTTGGGTCGCTGTTTTCAATGTTCCTGAGTATATATATATATATATATATATATATAGTATTTCAAATGAAATATATATTCAAATGAAAAAAATTTTTAACGAAAACCAAATATTATTTTATAATAGATGTTTAATATAAAAAAGTGCAAAAACGTCAGTTACAGGAAGAGGAAGCTCAAATAAAAATATGCACTTGTATGTGATTCAAAATACATTTAAAATTAAATATAATTAACTGGTTTTTGCTTGCATGTGTTTAATATATTTAAATAAATAATAAAATAATGAGGATTCCTATTTGAAAAAATATTGTAATTTTTATTATAAAAATATTTTGCTAAATGAGTCTCTAATATATACATAAATTAAAAGAATAATGAATAGCGCATATTTTCATAATATTCAATTTATTTGATTTAAATAATTTGTGTATATCCACGTGTATAAATAATGGATGGTAATGACAAATAAAGTAATTTATATATGAAACAGTTTTTTTTTTAAATTTTATTTAATTATTTGTGTAAAAGTGTAAATAATGATTCTAGCAATAAGATAATTGCGTTTAGTTTTCTAATTCAGACCTAGATCAATAGATGTAAGTGTTATTTTTCTTCCTGCTAAATGTAGAAATATATAAAAATATTGTATTTTTCATGAAAATATTTCAGGTAAAAATTTGCATTTTAAAGATACACCCAAACGTTTTACAAACATGCTGGCAATTTCCATACTATTTCTCTGAAAAAAAATGAAATTTACATCAAAACAATTTCAGAAAAATTTGGTTAAGCGATTGTCAATATTTATACCTTATACATGCATCTAAAAATTGAATAAACTTAAAAGTAAATTTTACTTTCCCTATTAATCAATATTTTCTTATTAAATCAATGGAAAGATTTGGAATAAAATTAATTATATTAATTCTTCCCATCTTTGTGTTATAAAATAAACATAATAAAAAATATTGTGTTTTTTTCATTATTTTATTATATTATCAGGACACGATTGTATAGTTTTGAGATTAACCCGGTACTTCACGAGCGAAAAAAACGAACTTAACTTTACACGCAGGGTATCTCATACCCAAGGGTGTTTACATTCTGATTTTTCAGTAAAATTTGCATACAAAGGTGAAAAAGGGAAAAAAAAGTACGAAATGCAATATGTTTATTACACTTTCTACACGTAAATTTAGTTTTTCTGCTCTTTTTGTTAGGGAATTCAGTACATTGTGTATACATTCCTTTAGTCTTCGTCATGAGTGAGTGCGATGAAGTCCCTGGATCTTATTATTTTTTTTTAATTTCGTAGAAGCATTGCTTGATGGTTTCTACATTCTTTACATTCTTCCGTAAATCGAAATCCAAGACACTTTAGAAATCAGCGTCTGGTTCGATGTTTAGTAGGTAGTTTTTGACCACTTAACAAAATATTTTGCGCATTTATTGTCGCAACATTCACAACACAAAAAACTTTCTCATAGGCATATTTCTAGCCATTGAATATTATGTGGTCAATATGTCAAGGACGGAAATTGCCCCCTCAGTTAAATTGTCTCGATAGATTTCATTAGAGGAAACATACTTACTGTTATACTTTTCAGCATTCGGTTCTTCCTTATCATCCCCGAAAAGAGTCTTTCTTCATTCGAAAATACTGTTGTACTATATATATTAAATACTGTATTCGCCATTGCATAAAAAAGATTTTAAAGCATGCTCATGCATTTAGAACTGTAACGGCAACTCACGGGCAGGGTGTGATATACCCGAAGAGGCGGTATCCAAAAATGTACCTTTTGGATTCGCCTATAAGCTAAAGTCCCTCAAATGATATGACCTTAAGGACCGAGAAACTCTTCATTTTACGAGAAAAGGGGAAGATGCAGTCTTGTAAAAAGTTAGGCGTAACATACCCTGCGCGTCAAGTGCCGGGTTAAGTATTACCATCTTTTTTTTTTTTTTTTTTTTTTGCTAAACAGAAAATTTGTTGAAGAATACTCTACGAACAATAAAAATTTTAAAAGCTTAACCAAAAATAAAATTATTGCATAAATTGCTATGTTATCTTAATATGATAACCTTGGCTAATTCTGATAATTGAAATTATATTCATAACCTGAAATATAATTATTTGAAAGTTTATTAGCCAGTTTCCTTTACTTTATAACTTTTATGGACGAAAAAAGTTATATGTTTTGCAAAGCAGCTCTAAGATGACTCAAGTAAAAGTAATTGAAAGTCTCATGTTATTTGAAACATAAATGTTAGCATACATTTTAAATTACACGCATTAAAAACAAAAAATACTAATATTTGAAGAAACTATTTTTCATGCATAAACATTTTAAATGAGAATTCTACAACTTAAACTTTTGTTTAGCTTTTCCTTCCATAGTGATGTCATTAATCTTAAATAATAACATATATTGCACTGTATATAATAATTTATTTTATTCTATATTATAATAAATAATCTAAAAATGTATTATTTACATATATGTAATAGTTTATTTAATATTATTCTTGTTAAATAATTATAATTAAAAAAAATTTATTTTAGAATGCGATTTATAAGCTGATTCTCTTAAGTGCCAGATTCAGTTCTACTTTATGGATTTCTTACTATGAGTAATCTTTCTATGAATAAGTACTCATAGTATTCTTCTTAGTATGAGTAATGAGTTTAATCTTTCATTGAGCTTCTCTCTATTTCATATGACGTTTTAGTTCAGTAATTTTCCACTTAGCAATCTCTAATCTCTGATTATCTTTTAACTGTCTTACTTATCTTCAGATTATCTTCTTAACTGTCTCTATCCTATTCCGATTCGCTCTACTCGTCTGCTGATATAACAGTTCTCATTTGCATGTAACACCGTTCAGATGGCGAGGCTCTCATCTCAATGTCAGAAAGTAGATTCAGAAATTGCTTTAGAGAAAGGAACGGGAGAATTTCTACCCTATTACTTTTGATAAATTATAAATATGCATCACTATATTCTGTAAGGTCTGGATTTTTCTGTATATTAAAATATCAGTAAAAACCCTGAAATACAAATCTGTAGAATTTATTCGAGTTTTTGTCATTCCACACCTTAAAAATATGCATTAATTTTTTTTTCTTTCAAGAATTGTGTTTCTTTGAATATAATATCAACAAAGCATGCGTCTGTGTGTTCTTAAATTGATGAAAATAATAAATCAAAAATAGATTTTTAATTTTAAAACCCAATATTTTTTTTTTAAAAAAAAGTAATATATGTAAATATATAAAAAATACTACACTGTTGGAACTTCTCATATTTTCCCAGTATGATTATTTAAATACATTATACAATAATTGTGATTTTTTTAGAATTCCTCAGTGATATAATAAATATTCCAGGTATTAGCCATATAGTATTTAAATTAAGACTTATTACCTTGGAAAAGAATATATTTATAATTCTTTAAGAAAATTAACAATTCAACGCATAGTTTAATGCATTCCAAACCTGTCAACTCTCAGTGAAGGAATTAACATAGTTTAACCAGTAAATTACATTCCCATCTCAAATGGGTGAAAGAATTTCAATAATAACCAGAACATTTAAGCCGTCTAATTAAAATGTTTATAAGTAAATTTTTAAGCTATTAGATAGTTGAAGTTAAACCCCATGTAAGGGATGACAGTCATTATTAATTTTCAACAACTATTCTAAACCACGAAAGAAACAAGAATTTAATTTCAATTAACAAATGTTAAGTAATTTACATTTTCTTTATCCAATTTTGGAGTTTCAAGACAGTTTATCAATCTTGTCGCACCTACTTATGTTCACAAAATTAGCTAATCATTAAACTTGTTATTTTATAACAGTTTTTAATATTTTACTATAAATATGTTTAAATTCAAACCATGTTTAAATATTAAGCTGTTTCCAAAATAAAGCGGATCTACTTTAACGCCTCCGTATAAAAAGTTTAATGTGGCTCATTTTTTATGTAAAGGGTGTTTTTTTGAAAGGTATAGAACTTTAAATTGCAATAAAACAACGATGTATTATTCTATTGACATGAATATTTTTTTATTCGAAAGATAATCTTGTGGCATTACATTTTAAATATGATATCTGGCATAAGACTGCGATGGCTGGCTCGGATGTAGTCCAATTTGGACGTCCAATTTTCGATGACTTTTTCCAACATTTGTGGCCGTATATCGGCAATAACACGGCGAATCTTGTCTTCCAAATGGTCAAGCGTTTGTGGCTTATCCGCATATACCAATGCCTTTACATAGCCCCACAGAAAATAGTCTAGCGGTGTTAAATCACAAGATCTTGGAGGCCAATTCACAGGTCCAAAACGTAAAATTAGGCGGTCACCAAACGTGTCTTTCAATAAATCGATTGTGGCACGCGCTGTGTAATATGTTGCGCCGTCTTGTTGGAACCACAGCTCCTGGACATCAAGATTGTTCAATTCAGGAATGAAAAAGTTAGTAATCATGGCTCTATACTGATCACCGTTGACTGTAACGTTGTGGTCTTCATCGTTTTTGAAGAAGGATTCCACCAGCCCATAAAGCGCACAAAACAGTCAGTTTTTCTGGATGTAACGGTGTTTCGACATACACTTGTGGATTAGCTTCACTCCAAATGAGGCAGTTTTGTTTGTTGACGTAGCCATTCAACCAGAAGTGCGCTTCCTCGCTAAACAAAATTCGCTTATGAAAATCGACCATTATTTTCGAAATAAAATTGCACAATTTGAAAGCGTGGTTCAGGCGTGAGTCTATTCATGATGAATTGCCAAACCAAACTGGGAAAAAATCACTTGAAAGCTGTTAAATCGGTCGCCATCTTGGAAAGTAATGCCAACTTAAACTTCTATACCTGAAAAAAACACACTCTGTATAACGCATTTACTATATCCCTGTATTGGAATTGCAAATTATGAGCAAAACGTTACCTTTATTGAGATAAAGCCATATAGGGTTTTCCTGAAACATTGACATAAACTTAAAGAACCTAATTTTGAACCGAAACAATTGTTTGTCTTTCTTGCAAGACTTTTACCCCAAGACTTCAGGTTTAGAAATGTGGTTTTTATTAAATAAATACTTTTATCTGTATAGCTTGCTTGTGGTGTATTAATAACAAAGCTGTCTGAGAATTGTCCTTATAAATTCTTCCTTCAAGTCAGAATCCAGAATCTGTTGCGGGCACAGTGTCCATGTTAGTATCTGTTTATTTTGTTTTCAAATGAACTAATGGTACAAGTGAGCATATTATCCCTTTAATGTTCAATATCAAGAGTTTGGATTTAAGAAAAATAATTTTTACAGGGATTGTATAGTTTTTTATCAATTCTTCCTTTTATAATAATGGTATGTGTGTCTTTGGTAAAGTAAAGATGGACACAAACACAAAATAGCAGTCACTTTCATTTTTTTCAAAAGACTGATAGTAGAACTAAAATCGACCTATTTCTTTATAGGTACTTGTTTGATTTCAATATTTGTTTAGGAACAGAAGTTATTAAAAAAATTAGATAACTGGTGTTTCCTCACCATCCATCTTAATTGCCAAATTAAATCCAACATATGTACTTTTGTAGTTATGTGGAGCAAATCGATGAAAATTCATCTGATAAAGTATTTCTGAAGACACTTTTACCCAGAAGTACTGGAGTTTTACTTCTAATAATGATTTTAGAATGTAAGTATTCAAAACATTTCTTTCCAACGAAAAATCATTCGAATGAAATACCACACACACAAATGCGTTTACCCACTTTAGTATCTTCGAATTTGAATAATATTATGGATCTTTTTAAAGATAATTCATATTGAAACAAAAATAAAAATAATCTCCCCAATACTTTTTATAACCTATTTTAATAATACATCCGAAATTCTAAATGTTTCACAATTCATTTGGAAAATAAGGAAATATCAGACTTTGCAAACAAAGAATTTCTCTTTTTATCTACAACCCGTTCAAAGAAGTTCTTTAAATCAGTAAATGTTCAGCAATTTAATCCGCACTATGTTTTAAGCGCAATAGTTTTTTTTTTTAATATTTTAATTACATACTTTAATTCTATTATTAAATCAAGTGACACACATAACACAAAGAATTCTAATGATTATAATTTAATAGTGCCGTCCGCTCCTATAAACTGTGCACGTATGTCCCGCTTCTATTTCGATTTATCATTCGGCAATAAACGCGCATAATGGTCTGACCTGAGATTGACTTTTAGGGAAATGTGTTTCTATTGCAAGCATCCTGAAAAAACACTCTAGGCCTTGCTAATTAGTTAGGTCTTATTTTTCGTATCAAATTGAGGTATAAAATATTTTTTTGCTTTTTAATAGACCTAGATATAAAATTGCTTTACACGTAAATATCTTTTATATCTTTATTATTATTATAAAATTCAATATTCACTGATATTTTTTTTTATAGTTACGTATTCAATTATGCTTCAAAGTGAATTTTATTATTCATTATTGATGACAACAAAATAAAAAAGGTATTTTTTAGACCTTCTGGAACCAAAAGGGGGGAAGACCGCGATAGAGATGGGCTAATGCCGCGATACTCAACTTGCGGCCCGCGAGCCGCATGCAACGCACTGGATATTTTTAAGTAACCCGGTCATGACCCATTGCTCCGAAAAATTCATTTATTTATAAAAATGTTGTGGGAAATTCTTTGTTATTAAATCAAATACATCTATTTAGATTTTTACTCTCGATGTCGTATGGGTGCGAATTGATTTTTCTTTCTGATTATTGATAATAGACAACAGTGGAGTAGCGACCATTTTATGAGTGGAACTAATTTTGAACTATGTTTCGTATTTTGCAAGCAAAAAATATTCGAAGAAAATAGATTATTTCAAGAAGTTGACTATTCTGTAGTTAAAAACAAGCATGGATCAGTAATTGTTTTTGATTTGTCTCGAAAGTGTTTTATTTAAAAAATACCAATGAACAGTAATCGCGTTCAAGGATACTTTTCCTCGAAGATCTCTTTCAAGAGGTGATAAATAGGTTTTCTTGAATAGTCTTTTACAACAGCAAAAAATTATTTTGTCAGTGGTAATGCCACAGCGGTAACAAAGATATTCTATGGAATTTGTTATATTATTGGATGTCATATGAAACCGTTCACTGATATAAAAGTTGTGAAGGAGTGATTCTTAAATGCTTCCAATTTAGAAAAATTCTCTCTCTCAATGATGAAAATTTAAAAAAAATGTAAAAAATATTTATTAAAAAAAGCAAACTAGGAGTTATAATATTTTGATCGATTTCCCACATTTTAAAATCCCTTTGTTATCTTTGGTCTTAAAGCATTTCTCCCTCAGCCCTACTCCATTAATCCTCATGTTGCAGCCCCCCGTGAAATAGCCATCAAATATATGGAGCCCGCCTAAAATGTTAATATATGTATGCTGCCCTGGCAAAAAAAAATAATGCATTGGATGCATTATTTTTTGATGCCTGGAATAATGCATTGGATGCTGATTTTCTCTCAATTATCAAAAATAATTGGAGATCAAAGATCAATCAGAAGTCGTTATGGAGAAATATTACGAGAAAGGCACTATCTCATAACTGGGATGTGTTTAGCGATTTGTAATAATGATCATGACGACGAGATATTTTACTGCAAACATTAGGATCTTAAATTTTAACTTCCTCTACATCTAGATTTTTGAAGTATTACGGTAATGGGCTTCAAAATATTGTAGCAAAAACTGAGGCAATCATTTCTGTAAAATAGATTTTAATCAACTTTTTTTTCACTTTGACGAAAAATATTTCGGGCCTTAACAGTACTTTCTCTTTATTGCATTCATTCAGCTATACTTCTTGTTTATTTGTTCTTAAAATAAATATATTGATGGTACTTTAAATGTAATGGCATGCTTTTTCTACCGTAATACATTTCAAATAAGCAAGGGGATTCAGTCAAGAAATATTTCTTTGACTCTGAAATCAACAGTTTATTGTAATGAATTTTAAATCATATAAAATTACTTAACATAACTAATATATATATATATATATAT